>MU249629.1:1366204-1369107 GCA_018977245.1 Lethenteron camtschaticum
ATCGATGCCCGGTGCGGTTAAGGGATGGCTCCCTATTGCTCAACCATGTTATGTATGCCGATGATCTGGTAATTGCTGCTCACACAGAGGAGGAGTTGGAGGCACTGCTGCTGAACCTGGAGCTTGCCACTAAGAGGTGGGGCCTTACCATCAGCCCCACCAAAACTAAGCACCTGCCTGGATATTTTGTACCATCGGACAATCCACCCCACAACTCCCAATTGCTGATAGGGCAGTTGTGGAGAGTGCAGAGTTTCCCATACCTGGGCAGTGTGCTCATGACCGGCTCCGGTTTAACAGCAGAAGTCTCACTCCGAATCAGTCGAGCGGCATTATCATTTCATCGGTTGCGTAACACTGTGTGGAAGCTACATGGTCTGTCGCTCCGCATGAAGCTCCAGGTCTTCTCGGCCACAGTCATTCCCTCCCTTCTCTGGACCCACCTAATGGAACATCTTCGCTGGTTAGAAACATTTAAGCTGGCCTGCTACGATCCATCCTGCGTTTAACCAGGCTGGATTGTGAGTAGCTCAAAATCCTTTAAAGATTTGGACAAATCCCATCGGTGAGCTCGTCCGGCAGGCAAGGCTGCGTTGGCTGGGTAATGTAGCCCGCATGCCCAGCCACCGCATGCCTAAACAGCTTTTGTTCGGCCGGATCGAGAGGGCTAGATGGGCGCGGCACGGGCTAGAGAAGAGATGGAGTGATGTGGTACAGGAGGACGTGGAGTGGACTTGCCGATTACTGGTACCAGCGATGTCAAGATTGGCCTCTGTGGAGGAGGCTCGTGAAGGACGCAACTGGGCAGTGGAGGCAGTCGCCCTCCAACAACAACGGAGGGGGAGGAGCGACACAACAACGAGCGGAGCGCCGGGTGTATAAAACACAGCAAGTTGGCACAGTAGGGGCACAGGTGGTGCATCAGCCAGTCATCTCAGTCAGTCGACCCGTGGCACCTGGGTCTGCCCGTGACCTCCTACCAGCGGGCGTTCCACACTTCACGTGGTCTCAACGTGCACATAGCCTGGCACAAGCGTCGTGGTGACGTCACCGCCACGTGGCGAATGGCGGTTGTTGCTGTTGTGATGGTGGTGATGTTGGTGCGTGGTGTGGTGGTGTTGGTGGTGGTGTTGGGTGTGGTGGTAATGTTGGTGGTGATGGTGGTAATGTTGGTGGTGTGGTGGTGTTGGTGTTGGTGGTGGTGTTTGGTGTGTTGGTGGTAGTGTTGGGTGCATGGTGGTAATGTTGGTGGTGTTGGTGGTGGTGTTGGTGATGGTGTAGTGGTGGTGGTGGTGTTAGTGGTGGTGTATGGTGGTGGTGGTGTTGGTGGTGTTGGTGGTGTTGGTGGTGTTGGTGGTGTGGTGGTGGTGGTGATGTTGGTGGTGGTGTATTGGTGTGGTCGTTGCTGTTGTTGGAATTATCGTAGGTATTGTTGGTTGCTGTTGTTGGTGACTTTTATTGTTGCTGTTGCTGCCGCTGTTGTTCTTCTAGCGACGTCTCCGCGCGTGTGTGTGCGCTCACGACGAGTCGTTCACGGAGTCGGGCGCAGTTTCCCGGCACTTACTTTGGCTCGTTTAGCATCTGGAGCGCGCTACCAAGTCAGTAAATCGTTCCGTGCACGCGAGGGCGGGAGGGGCTGCATCCACCACGCCCGGCCGCCTTTGTCTCCCCGGTGGCGATGTTTTCGCCGCACGGATCCAGGTATTCGTTTGAGGCTGAGTCGACCTAGGGGAGGGGCACCGGCGTTCGAACTCGGGGCCGCCGGGTTCAGTAGCGCAGCGCGCTGACCGGTCACTCACAGGTTGTAGTACAGGGGGAGAACTTGCACACACACTCCACGTACACACACACACTCATACCCACACACACTCATACTCTGTAGAACATGTACACACACCCACGTACACACACACTCATACCCACACACACTCNTTAGAACATGTACACACACTCCACGTACACACACACTCATACACACACTCACTCACAATCTGTAGAACATGCACACACACTACACGTACACACACACACTCACACTGTGCAGAACATGCACACACACTCCACACATACACACTCATACCCACACACACTCACACTCTGTAGAACATGCACACACACTCCACACACACACACACTCATACCCACACACACTCACACTCTGTAAAACATGCACACACACTCCACGTACACACACTCATACCCACACACCCTCACACTCTGTAGAACACGCACACACACTACACACACACACTCATACCCACACACACTCACACTCTGTAGAACACGCACACACACTCCACACACACACACTCATACCCACACACACTCACACTCTGTAGAACATGCACACACACTCCACGTACACACACACACTCATACCCACACACACTCACATTCTGTAGAACATGCACACACACTCCACACACACACACTCGTACACACACACACTCACACTCTGTAGAACATGCACACACACTACACGTACACACACACACTCATACCCACACACACTCACACTCTGTAGAACATGCACACACACTCCACACACACACACTCATACCCACACACACTCACAATCTGTAGAACATGCACACACACTACACGTCCACACACACTCATATCCACACACACTCACACTCTGTAGAACATGCACACACACTACACGTACACACACACACTCATACCCACACACACTCGCACTCTGTAGAACATGCACACACACTACACGTACACACACACACTCATACCCACACACACTCACACTCTGTAGAACATACACACACTCACACACACACACTCATACCCACACACACTCACACTCTGTAGAACATGCACACACACTACACGTACACACACACACTCATACCCACACACACTCACACTCTGTAGAACATACACACACT
>MU249629.1:1369132-1454132 GCA_018977245.1 Lethenteron camtschaticum
CCCACACACACACACTCATATCCACACACACTCACACTCTGTAGAACATGCACACACACTACACGTACACACACTCGTACACACACACACTCACACTCATACCACACACACTCACACTCGTAGAACACACACACACTCCACACACACACTCATACACACACTCACTCACACGCTGTAGAACATATACACACACTCATACACACACACACTCATACCCACACACACTCACACTCTGTAGAACATGCACACACACTCATACACACACATTCTTACCCACACACACTCACACTCTGTAGAACATGCACACACACTCCACGTACACACACACACTCATACCCACACACACCACACTCTGTAGAACATGCACACACACTCCACACACACACTCGTACACACACACACTCACACTCTGTAGAACATGCACACACACTCCACGTACACACACACACTCATACCCACACACACTCACATTCTGTAGAACATGCACACACACTTCACACACACACACTCGTACACACACACACTCACACTCTGTAGAACATGCACACACACTACACGTACACACACACACTCATACCCACACACACTCACACTCTGTAGAACATGCACACACACTCCACACACACACTCATACCCACACACACTCACACTCTGTAGAACATGCACACACACTCCACACACACACCATACCCACACACACTCACACTCTGTAGAACATGCACACACACACACACACACACACACTCATACCCACACACACTCACACTCTGTAGAACATGTACACACACTCCACGTACACACACACACTCATACCCACACACACTCACACTCTGTAGAACATGCACACACACGCCACGTACACACACACTCATACCCACACACACTCACACTCTGTATAACAGGGGAGAACATGTACACACACTCCACGTACACACACACTCACACTCTGCAGAACAGGTAGGAGAGAGAGAACGCACAAACTCTGCTCACTCACACTCACCACAGACTCACTCGCAGACATTGTCACTCACTCACACCCCGCAGAACAGGGGCAGAGAGAGAGTGAGAGTAAGGAGACATAAACTCCACACACAGAGACAGAGAAACGCCCGTGTCTGGAATCGAACCCAGACCCCCCCTCCCCACCTCTCCTTCTCGGTCACGATTTGCTACAACAGCAGCATCCATTCCTCCCTCTCGATCCGAATGATTTACGCGCGTGCTTAGCGCCCTTCAGACGAAACGATAAACACTGCGGCGGGGATAAGAAAAAAAACGCGACTCCCCCAATAACACCGTCCGTGTCTCGCGAGCCGTCGCTTAATCACAGCATTCGGAATATCAAACTGCGTTTGGCGGGGGAGCGTGCATCATTTTTTAATGCCGCCTAAAAATAGCTGGAGAGGGCTCCGACAATAACCGGCCCTGCAAATAGAAGCGCTCCACATTAAAATCTCATCTCCGCGATGAATTACACCATGGCTCACGGCTTTTAAGGAATTAAAACATCGGATTGACTCTCGTTGCGACAGAGCGCGCGGGAGAAGCGCCACTTTGCCCTGTTTTGTGTGTGTAATGGGTTCCAGGGACACTTGTAGAGGTAACTTCTTAATTACGATCCAACACTCCAACACTCCAACAGTCCAACTACTCTGTTACAGCCTAGGTACGCAGCCTAGGTACACAGCCTAGATACACTACTCTGGCTACGCTCTGGAACTCGCCCTCACAAGGTCGTAGAGTCGGGAGTTCCAGAGTCCCACCACTGGCTCTCACAGCGTCCCAGGGTCCTCACATGGCTGGTCTTGGGTCTTGAGCTACAACTGGCCCTGATCGTCCAGGGAGCTCCCCTTTTATGCCTAGTCCCCAACGAGGGGTGGGGCCGTGTGCGCCCCCAGATATCCCACAGAGCACACACAGCCCCCCCCCCTTTGGCGGCGCCAAGAGGCTTAATCGCCTGGGAACCCAGCGCCTGGCGCCAAGGGGCTTAAGCGCCTGGCACGCTCAGGGTCCCAGAGCCCCAGCAGCCCCTCCCGTCTTATGTCACTACATGTGTATGTGTGTGTGGTCTCGGTATCGGCTGCAGGGACCTCAGGAGGTAACTCTGCGATATTCGCTTCTCAGAGTGTCAATTGCTTGCACGTGTAGAGGAGTAAAATGGGGACGTGACGTCAGGTGTGGCGTTCAGTGCGATGACGTCACGTCTCCTGGGGTACTTAAGGAGACCCCGTGACGTAGGCGGGGTCACTGTGGGAACGGGAGAGTAAGCAGGGTGAAGAGGGAACCAGGGGTAGAGAGAGGGATCGAGTGGTGAGCAGAGGTCGCAAACGGGTTTTGATTCCTTACCCGTACCCGGCCGCACCAGGGTCGCAAACGGGTACCCGTACCTGGCCGTACCCGTACTGTACCCGTAGCCGGCCGGGTACGGGTAGACGCTCCAAGCCTGGGGTGTGTCATTCAGACTCTGTCTTCTCGATAGACCTGTTCTCCACCTGAGGACGGCTGCTTGCGTTGTGGCCGAAACGTCGTGAGAATTATTTTATTATGTTTTATTTTTATTATTTTATTATTTCCCTTCTACGTGACTTTACCGAAAGAACCAAGAAGATGAATCCCTGCAGTCACGAAAGCTTTAAATCGAAATTTTATTATGTTAAATTTTTATTATTTTATTATTTCGCTTCTACGTGACTTTACCGAAAGAACCAAGAAGATGAATCCCTGCAGTCACGAAAGCTTTCAATCGAAATTTTATTATGTTAAATTTTTATTATTTTATTATTTCGCTTACGTGACTTTCCGAAAGAACCAAGAAGATGAATCCCTGCAGTCACGAAAGCTTTCAATCGAAATTCTATGATGTAAATTTTTTATTATTTTATTATTTCCCTTCTACGTGACTTTACCGAAAGAACCAAGAAGATGAATCCCTGCAGCCACGAAAGCTTTAAATCGAAATTTTATTATGTTAAATTTTTATTATTTTTATTTCCCTTCTACGTGACTTTACCGAAAGAACCAAGAAGATGACTTCCCCAGGGGTTAGGGGTTCTAGGCTGGGTCCACTGCTCGGTCCTTCCCCACGGTCTGTCCCTTGGCTCAGCTGGCTGTCCCGGCTGTCTCCTCCGCCGCCTAACCGAGGGCTGATCCAATTTCGGCCGGCCGAGGAGCGCAGCCACTCCGAGCGCTTACGCTGGCCCTTCTACAGATCCTTATCCTCACCCCTGCTCCTAACACCCACCCTCTTCGTTCCCTGCACTCGGCAACGACCCCGCTTACGTCACGGGCTCCAGTTTAAGTACCTCCCGTGACGTCATCGCCCCTGGAGGCGAGCGTGACGTCATGTCCGCAACTAGTCCTCTACATCTTCATGGTTCTTTTGGTAAAGTCACGTAGAAGGGAAATAATAAAATAATAAAATAAAACATAATAAAATAATTCTCACGACGTTTCGGCCACAACGCAAACAACCTGAAGGCGGCTGCTTGCGTTGTGGCCGAAACGTCGTGAGAATTATTTTATGTTTTATTTTTATTATTTTATTACTTCCCTTCTACGTGACTTTACCGAAAGAACCAAGACGATGAATCCCTGCAGTCACGAAAGCTTTAAATCGAAATTTTATTATGTTAATTTTTTTATTTTATTACGCTTCTACGTACTTTACAAAGCGCAAAATCCCTGCAGTCGAAAGCTTTCAATCGAATTTTATTATGTTATTTTATTATTTTATTATTTGCTTTATGACTTTACCGAAAGAACCAAGAAGATGAATCCCTGCACACGAAAGCTTTCAATCGTTCTAGATGTAAATTTTTATTATTTTATTTCCCTTCTACGTGACTTTCCAAGAACCAAGATGAATCCCTGCACACGAATAAATCGATTATGATATTATTTATTATTTCCCTTCTCGTGACTTTCCGAAAGAACCAAGAAGATGACTTNCCCAGGGGTTAGGTTCTAGGCTGGGTCCACTGCTCNGTCCTTCCCCACGGTCGTCCCTTTCCTGCTGTCCCGGCTTCTCCTCGCCGCCTAACCTAGGGGCCAATTCGGCGGCCGAGGAGGCGCCACTCCGACGCTTACGTGGCCCTTCTCAGCTCACCCTGCTCCTAACAACCCTCTTCTTCCCGGAGATATAGGGCTCCGTTTGCTCCTGCTGCTGCGAGCGTGACGTCATGTAACTGCTTCTTCATGGTTCTTTCGGTAAAGTCACGTAGAAGGGAAATAATAAAATAATAAAAATAAACATAATAAAATAATTCTCACGACGTTTCGGCCACAACGCAAACAGCCGTTCTCACCTGAAGGCGGCTGCGCGGCCAAGCGTGAGAATTATTTTATTATGTTTTATTTTTATTATTTTATTACTTCCCTTCTACGTGACTTTACCGAAAGAACCAAGACGATGAATCCCTGCAGTCACGAAAGCTTTAAATCGAAATTTAGTCCTCTACACATGTACGTGTGTATGTTGAACTTCTGTCGCAACGTACGAAGCCAACCAGAATATGACCTCAGAAGTAGATCTGCGATATTCACTTCGCGGGTCGTTCTCTGTGTGTGTGGCTCAAAGCGTCACGTGCAGAGAATGGCCTCAGAAGTAGATCTGCAATATTCACTTCCGCGTGCCCTTCTGTGTGTGTGTGGCTCAAAGCGTCACTTGGAGAGGATGACCTCAGAAGTAGATCTGCAATATTCACATCCGCGTGCCGTTCTCTGTGTGTGGCTCAAAGCGTCACTTGCAGAGAATGGCCTCAGAAGTAGATCTGCAATATTCACATCCGCGTGCCGTTCTCTGTGCATGGCTCAGAGCGTCACTTGCAGAGAATGGCCTCAGAAGTAGATCTGCAATATTCACATCCGCGTGCCGTTCTGTGTGTGTGGCTCAGAGCGTCACTTGCAGAGAATGGCCTCAGAAGTAGATCTGCAATATTCACATCCGCGTGCCGTTCTCTGTGTGTGGCTCAGAGCGTCACTTGCAGAGAATGACCTCAGAAGTAGATCTGCAATATTCACATCCGCGTGCCGTTCTCTGTGTGTGGCTCAGAGCGTCACTTGCAGAGAATGGCCTCAGAAGTAGATCTGCAATATTCACTTCCGCGTGCCGTTCTCTGTGTGTGGCTCAGAGCGTCACTTGCAGAGAATGGCCTCAGAGTAGTTCTGTAGCCCCTTCCACGGAGCAGTTCACCGAACGCCGTCAGAAGCAGAGCTCGCCCTTAATCGACCCCCAAAAGACTCTCCGATCATAGCAGAGGGAAATGGTGGTGGTGGCGGTAGTGTGTGTGGGGGGTGTTTGTGTTAGAGACGCTCGTTTAATTTATAACCGCGTTAAACAACAACAAACGAGCATACATATCTGCTGGCGACAAAATTGGTGGGGGGGGGGTGTAAATTGGGGGGCGAGGGGGAGAGCGTACATGGGTACCGGAGGTAATAAATTTACGAAATTTCCCCCCTCCGCAAAAACGCTAAATCTGAACTCTGCCCGTTCTGAAATCGCGATGTTTATCCAAAGTAATTACGGGCGGCGCATTGAAGCGCACGTGCCCGTGACGGAACATGATGTCCGCCGGTGCGTCGTTGCGTTCAACGTGCGCATGTGTTTCTGTTTGTGTAATTTCAAATTTCCATTAAACATTTGCAGGGTAGCGGAGGACGTGGCACATTTAGCGCCGCGCCGCGCTACGAAGCCGGCGGCCCGAGTTCGATCCCCGCTCACGGCCACCGACGACGCGATTATCTCGACCGGTCCTGGGCCTCCCCTAGGTCGACTCGGCCTCAAACTAGTACCCGGCGCAAGGTGTGTTAACATCTCCACTGGGGGAGACAAAGGCGGCCGGGCGTGGTTGCAGGCCAGCCAAACCCTCGTGTGCCCGTGCCGGCCTTCGTAGGGGGCTCGTTAGGGGCACTTGCCCCAACAATACGCCAAGGCTATACGGGGGACCTTTGTCTTTGTATACTTATATATATAGATCTCATTTCGAACGTTCTTCTCATACTCGGGTTGACGTTTGGTGTTTAATCGGCGGCGTTTCTTTTGTCACGCGTCGTCCCGCGATTCTATTTCCGCTCGTGATACGAAACTAAAACTATTTTTCATTTCGCCAACTAATGCCCCGCTCAGCTACTTATGTAGCTGGTTGTTTTTTTTTCTTTTTCAGAAGCGACCTGGCTATCAACAAATGACGGCTCAAACGAGGTGGAGTCTTATAATCGTCGTCGTCAGCGTCGACGCGTGGAAATTTATAGCGGCAGGCAAATAACTCTGAACGCGTGGACGTTGATTCGATATGTGGAGGGGGGGGGGAAACAGGATCCAGAGATAAAATCCAGGCGAGCACGAGGAGACAGAGAGAGAGACACGCAAACTCCAAATATACAGCAGCAGGCATCAGGGTCGGGATCGAACCCACGACGTCCTATGTACCAGGCGAGGTAGTTAACATCTCCTAGCCAACGTTGTGATGATGATGAGAGACACGCAAACTCCAAATATACAGCAGCAGGCGTCAGGGTCGGGATCGAGCCCACGACCTCATGCTCCCCTCCCCTCCCTTGCGCCTTGAATCTCGAATGGGACATGGATCAAATATTATCAATAGAACCCGCGTAGCATCCGACACGGGGAAGGTGTAGGTGGGTGGGTGGGTGGATAGGGGGGAGGGGCAATGGGGGTGGAATTGTTTGGCGTGGGGGGGTGGAATTGTTTGGGCGTGGGGGGGGATGGAATTGGGGTGGGGGGGTTGTGCAGACTCAGCAGTCGAGGTGATTGCGCTCCGCCTTATCTGGCATGCGCGGAGCTTTGTGCGTCTGTTGTCTGTCGGCTTCTCCTCCGACTCATTGACAGACGTATCGAGTTGTTTTGTTGCCACTAAGCAGGCACTAATNGGGGGGGGGGGGGGCGGTGGCTATCGTGTACGCCGCGGTGGCTAGTAGATGTGAACTACCTCGCCTGGTGCACAGGAGGTCGTGGGTTCGATTCCGACCCTGACGCCTGCTGCTATATTTGGAGTTTGCGTGTCTCTCTCTCTCATCATCATCACGGTGGCTAGGAGATGTTAACTACCTCGCCTGGTGCACAGGAGGTCGTGGGTTCGATTCCGACCCTGACGCCTGCTGCTATATATTTGGAGTTTGCGTGTCTCTCTCTCTCTCTCATCATCATCACGGTAGCTAGGACATGTTAACTACCTCGTCTGGTGTACAGGAGGTCGTGGTTCAATCTTGACCCTGACGCCTGCTGCTGTATATTTTGAGTTTGCGTGNCTCTCTCTCTCATCATCATCATCACGGTGGCTAGGAGATGTTAACTACCTCGTCTGGTATGGAGGAGGTTGTGGGTTCGATCCCGACCCTGACGCCTGCTGCTGTATATTTGGAGTCTGCGTGTCTCTCTCTCACATCATCACAGTGGCTCGGAGATGTTAACTACCTCGCCTGGTGTACAGGAGGTCGTGGGTTCGATTCCGACCCTGACGCCTGCTGCTGTATATTTGGAGTTTGCGTGTCTCTCTCACATCATCACGGTGGCTCGGAGATGTTAACTACCTTGCCTGGTATGCAGGAGGTCGTGGGTTCGATCCCGACCCTGACTCTTGCTGTATATTTGTTGTTTGCCACTGGTTCTCACGTTCTGTAGATGTAGATGCCACTGGTTCTTCATGTTCTGCAGATGTAGATGCCACTGGTTCTTCATGTTCTGCAGATGTAGATACCACTGGTTCTTCATGTTCTGTAGATGCCACTGGTTCTTCATGTTCTGCAGATATAGATGCCACTGGTTTTTCACGTTCTGTAGATGTAGATGCCACTGGTTCTTCACGTTCTGTAGATGTAGATGCCACTGGTTCTGCACGTTCTGTAGATGCCACTGGTTATTCACGTTCTGTAGTTGTAGATGCCACTGGTTCTTCATGTTCTGCAGATGTAGATGCCACTGGTTCTTCATGTTCTGCCGATGTAGATGCCACTGGTTCTTCATGTTCTGTAGATGCCACTGGTTCTTCATGTTCTGCAGATGTAGATGCCACTGGTTCTTCATGTTCTGTAGATGCCACTAGTTCTTCATGTTCTGCAGATGTAGATGCCACTGGTTCTTCATGTTCTGTAGATGCCACTGGTTCTTCACGTTCTATAGATGTAGATGCCACTGGTTCTTCACCTTGTGCAGATGTAGATGCCACTGGTTCTTCACGTTCTGTAGATGTAGATGCCACTGGTTCTTCATGTTCTGTAGATGTAGATGCAACTGGTTCTTCATGTTCTGCAGATGTAGATGCCACTGGTTCTTCATGTTCTGCAGATATAGATTCCACTGGTTCTTCATGTTCTGTAGATGCCACTGGTTCTTCATGTTCTGCAGATGTAGATGCCACTGGTTCTTCATGTTCTGTAGATGCCACTGGTTCTTCATGTTCTGCAGATGTAGATGCCACTGGTTCTTCACGTTCTATAGATGTAGATGCCACTGGTTCTTCACCTTGTGCAGATGTAGATGCCACTGGTTCTTCACGTTCTATAGATGTAGATGCCACTGGTTCTTCACCTTGTGCAGATGTAGATGCCACTGGTTCTTCATGTTCTGTAGATGCTACTGGTTCTTCACGTTCTGTAGATGTAGATGCCACTGGTTCTTCATGTTCTGCAGATGTAGATGCCACTGGTTCTTCATGTTCTGTAGATGTAGATGTCACTGGTTCTTCACGTTTCAGGCTGAGACCGCCTGAAACGTGAACATTGTAGCCGCTGATCTCTGATCTGCATCAGCGGCCGCACGACAAGACGCTGCAGCGGAGTGTTTACGATGCGCTCGATGCTTGGGATTCGTAGCACGGCGACGAATTACGCGCCACTTAAATTAAAAACTATTAAACTCTTTATTTTTTTATTTTAGCAGGTTTTACTTAATGCACCGCTGAGCTGCAACGTATTTGTTTTGTTTTGAGAAGTGGCCTGGCTATCATAAATGTCAACTTAAGTGGCTTATCATTATCGCTTGGACATTTATAGCGGGCGCTAAAAACTCTTCAACGCGTGACGTCCATACGAAGCGCGGAGGGGAAAACCGAGGGACCCGGAGAAAAAGTCCACGCACCAAGAGAGAGAGAGACAGGCAAACTCCACGTTTACAGCAGGCGTCAACGTCGGGATCGAACCCTTGGACCTCCTGTATACCAGGCGAGGTAGTTAACATTTCCTAGCCACCGTGATGATGATGATGAGAGAGAGACAGGCAAACTCCACGTTTACAGCAGGCGTCAACGTCGGGATCGAACCCTGGACCTCCTGTATACCAGGCGAGGTAGTTAACATTTCCTAGCCACCGTGATGATGATGATGAGAGAGACACGCAAACTCGACATTTAACAGGCGTCAACGTCGGGATCGAACCCTCGGACCTCCTGTATACCAGGCGAGGTAGTTAACATTTCGCCACTGTGATGATGATGAGAGAGAGAGAGACAAGGAAAATTTCAAATATAAAGTGAAGCAAAAAAGTATTTGATCCCCTGCTGATTTTGTACGTATGCCCACTGACAAAGAAATGATCAGTCTATAATTTTAATGGTAGGTTTATTTGAACAGTGAGATACAGAATAACAACAACAAAAATCCAGAAAAACGCATGTCAAAAATGTTATAAATTGTTTGCATTTTAATGAGGGAAATAAGTATTTGACCCCTCTGCAAAACATGACTTAGTACTTGGTGGTAAAACCCTTGTTGGCAATCACAGAGGTCAGACGTTTCTTGTAGTTGGCCACCAGGTTTGCACACATCTCCTCTTTGCAATTTCTCCAAGTCATTAAGGTTTCGAGGCTGACGTTTGGCAACTCGAACCTTCAGCTCCCTCCACAGATTTCTATGGGATTAAGGTCTGGAGACTGGCTAGGCCACTCCAGGACCTTAATGTGCTTCTTCTTGAGCCACTCCTTTGTTGCCTTGGCCGTGTGTTTTGGGTCATTGTCATGCTGGAATACCCATCCACGACCCATTTTCAATGCCCTGGCTGAGGGAAGGAGGTTCTCACCCAAGATTTGACAGTACATGGCCCCGTCCATCGTCCCTTTGATGCGGTGAAGTTGTCCTGTACCCTTAGCAGTAAAACACCCCAAAGCATAATGTTTCCACCTCCATGTTTGACAGTGGGGATGGTGTTCTTGGGTCATAGGCAGCATTCCTCCTCCTCCAAACACGGCGAGTTGAGTTGATGCCAAAGAGCTCCAATTTGGTCTCATCTGACCACAACACTTTCACCCAGTTGTCCTCTGAATCATTCAGATGTTCATTGGCAAACTTCAGACGGGCATGTATATGTGCTTTCTTGACAGGGGACCTTGCGGGCGCTGACTATGGTCCCAGCTGCCTTGAGATCATTGGCAAGATCCTCCGTGTAGTTCTGGGCTGATTCCTCACCGGTCTCATGATCATTGCAACTCCACGAGGTGAGATCTTGCATGGAGCCCCAGGCCGAGGGAGATTGACAGTTCTTTTGTGTTTCTTCCATTTGCGAATAATCGCACCAACTGTTGTCACCTTCTCACCAAGCTGCTTGGCGATGGTCTTGTAGCCCATCCAGCCTTGTGTAGGTCTACAATCTTGTCCCTGACATCCTTGGAGAGCTCTTTGGTCTTGGCCATGGTGGAGAGTTTGGAATCTGATTGATTGATTGATTGGGGTAGAGAGAGGGGGTAGAGAGAGGGGTAGAGAGAGAGGGGGGTAGAGAGAGGGGTAGAGAGAGAGGGTAGAGAGAGAGGGGGTAGAGAGAGGGGTAGAGAGAGGGGTAGAGAGAGAGGGTAGAGAGAGAGGGGGATAGAGACGAGTGTGTGTATGTTCTNACAGAGTGTGAGTGTGTGTGGGTANGAGTGTGTGTGTGTAGTGGGTGTGTGTGACATGTTCTACAGAGTGTGANGAGTGTGTGGTGTGGGGTANGAGTGTGTTGTGTAAGTGTGTGTGTGTGGAGTGTGTGTATGTTCTACAGAGTGTGGTAGTGTGTGGGGTANGAGTGTGTGTGTGTGTACGTGTAGTGTGTGTGCATGTTCTACAGAGTGCGAGTGTGTGTGGGTACTGAGTGTGTGTGTGTGTGTACGTGTAGTGTGTGTGCATGTTCTACAGAGTGTGAGTGTGTGTGGATATGAGTGTGTGTGTGTGTACGTGTAGTGTGTGTGCATGTTCTACAGATTGTGAGTGTGTGTGGGTATGAGTGTGTGTGTGTGGAGTGTGTGTGCATGTTCTACAGAGTGTGAGTGTGTGTGGGTATGAGTGTGTGTGTGTGTACGTGTAGTGTGTGTGCATGTTCTACAGAGTGTGAGTGTGTGTGTGTACGAGTGTGTGTGTGTGGAGTGTGTGTGCATGTTCTACAGAATGTGAGTGTGTGTGGGTATGAGTGTGTGTGTGTACGTGGAGTGTGTGTGTGCATGTTCTACAGAGTGTGAGTGTGTGTGGGTATGAGTGTGTGTGTGTGTGGAGTGTGTGTGCGTGTTCTACAGAGTGTGAGTGTGTGTGGGTATGAGTGTGTGTGTGTACGTGTAGTGTGTGTGCGTGTTCTACAGAGTGTGAGGGTGTGTGGGTATGAGTGTGTGTACGTGGAGTGTGTGTGCATGTTTTACAGAGTGTGAGTGTGTGTGGGTATGTGTGTGTGTGTGGAGTGTGTGTGCATGTTCTACAGAGTGTGAGTGTGTGTGGGTATGAGTGTGTATGTGTACGAGGAGTGTGTGTGCATGTTCTGCACAGTGTGAGTGTGTGTGTGTACGTGTAGTGTGTGTGCATGTTCTACAGATTGTGAGTGAGTGTGTGTATGAGTGTGTATGTGTACGTGGAGTGTGTGTACATGTTCTAAAGAGTGTGAGTTTGTGTGGGTATGAGTGTGTGTGTACGTGGGGTGTGTGTACATGTTCTACAGAGTATGAGTGTGTGTGGGTATGAGTGTGTGTGTGTGTACGTGGAGTGTGTGTGCAAGTTCTCCCCCTGTACTACAACCTGTGAGTGACCGGTCAGCGCGCTGCGCTACTGAACCCGGCGGCCCCGAGTTCGAACGCCGGTGCCCCTCCCCTAGGTCGACTCAGCCTCAAACGAATACCTGGATCCGTGCGGCGAAAACATCGCCACCGGGGGAGACAAAGGCGGCCGGGCGTGGTGGATGCAGCCCCTCCCGCCCTCGCGTGCACGGAACGATTTACTGACTTGGTAGCGCGCTCCAGATGCTAAACGAGCCAAAGTAAGTGCCGGGAAACTGCGCCCGACTCCGTGAACGACTCGTCGTGAGCGCACACACACGCGCGGAGACGTCGCTAGAAGAACAACAGCGCAGCAACAGCAACAATAAAAGTCACCAACAACAGCAACCAACAATACCTACGATAATTCCAACAACAGCAACGACCACACCAATAACACCACCACCAACATCACCACCACCACCAACACCACCAACACCACCAACACCACCACCACCAACACCACCAACACCACCACCAACACCACCACTAAATTCACCACCACCAACACCACCACCACTAACACCATCACCAACACCACCACCAACACCACCAACATTACCACCATCACCATCAACACTACCACCAACACCACCAAACACCACCACCAACACCAACACCACCACGACCACCAACATTACCACCATCACCACCAACATTACCACCATCACCATCAACACCACCACCAACACCACCAACACCACCACCAACATCACCACCATCATAAACAACAGCAACAACCGCCATTCGCCACTAAGTGGCGGTGACGTCACCACGACGCTTGTGCCAGGCTATGTGCACGTTGAGACCACGTGAAGTGTGGAACGCCCGCTGGTAGGAGGTCACGGGGCAGACCCAGGTGCCACGGGTCGACTGACTGAGATGACTGGCTGATGCACCACCTGTGCCCCTACTGTGCCAACTTGCTGTGTTTTATACACCCGGCGCTCCGCTCGTTGTTGTGAGCGTCGCTCCTCCCCCTCCGTTGTTGTTGGAGGGCGACTGCCTCCAACTGCCCAGTTGCGTCCTTCACGAGCCTCCTCCACAGAGGCCAATCTTGACATCGCTGGTACCAGTAATCGGCAAGTCCACTCAGCTCCACGTCCTCCTGTACCACATCACTCCATCTCTTCTCTAGCCCGTGCCGCGCCCATCTAGCCCTCTCGATCCGGCCGAACAAAAGCTGTTTAGGCATGCGGTGGCTGGGCATGCGGGCTACATTACCCAGCCAACGCAGCCTTGCCTGCCGGACGAGCTCACCGATGGGATTTTGTCCAAATCTTTAAAGGATTTGTGAGCTACTCACAATCCAGCCTGGTTAAACGCAGGATGGATCGTAGACAGGCCAGCTTAAATGTTTCTAACCAGCGAAGATGTTCCATTAGGTGGGTCCAGAGAAGGGAGGGAATGACTGTGGCCGAGAAGACCTGGAGCTTCATGCGGAGCGACAGACCATGTAGCTTCCACACAGTGTTACGCAACCGATGAAATGATAATGCCGCTCGACTGATTCGGAGTGAGACTTCTGCTGTTAAACCGGAGCCGGTCATGAGCACACTGCCCAGGTATGGGAAACTCCACTCTCTCCACAACTGCCCTATCAGCAATTGGGAGTTGTGTGGGTGGATTGTCCGATGGTACAAAATATCCAGGCAGGTGCTTAGTTTTGGTGGGCTGATGGTAAGGCCCCACCTCTTAGTGGCAAGCTCCAGGTTCAGCAGCAGTGCCTCCAACTCCTCCTCTGTGTGAGCAGCAATTACCAGATCATCGGCATACATAACATGGTTGAGCAATAGGGAGCCATCCCTTAACCGCACCGGGCATCGATCAGCCTCCAATTGTATCTGTACCAGATGGAAATTCCTCCGGTACAGCTATTGAAGGCTTCACGAACTACGTGGTCGAAATAGATGTTAAATAATGTGGGAGCCAGAGGACATCCCTGTCGCACCCAAGGTGTAAAGGGAATGGCTCCGACTCCCGGCCATGTAGTTTTACCCGGGCCCGCTCACCATCATGAAGGTCCTTAATGATCGTGAGCAGAGGGTCACGGACTCCGAAAGCACGAAGAACAACCCAGAGCCCAGACCTACTGATGGCATCATAGGCCTTGACCAGGTCAATTCCCTACACCTCTGCTGTAGCAGACGGACAGAAAATATGGCATCTGTGCAGGACCGCCCTTTCCTGAAACCGCATTGGGGTTCCGCAAGCCTCTCCTCAGCGTGCCTAGCAAGGCGATGTTGAATAATCCTTGCCAGGACCTTTCCCGGCACACTGAGGAGTGAGATGCCCCTGTAGTTGTTACAGTCTGTGCGGTCCTCCTTCTTAAAGAGGGGGACCACCAGGACATCCTTCCAGTCCTGCGGAACCCGTCCAATGGTCCAGCCTGTTGTTATGATGTCATGTAGGGCAGTCTGTGCACAAACGCCACCCTCCCTCAGCATTTCGCTTGGGAGATCATCTCCCCGCTTAGCGAACCCCACGTGACGACCCTGAGGATAACCACACTGAGAAGGGGGGGGGGTGGTGGGGGAGAGGGGGGGGTCAACAGCTTCTTCCGTTACTCCATTGACTAGAGAGGGGGTCAGGGGGAATGGGGTGGGGGGACAAGGGGAGGGGGTGTGAAGGGGTCGGGGGGGAGGGGAGGGAGGCGCTAAACGACTTCACCCAACACGCCACTCACTGTCAGCCCGGGGCGGATGGGGGGGGGTAGGGGGTTGGGGGTTGGGGGTGGGTGGGGGGGTGAAGGTCGAGGGGGGGGGGTTGGGGTGGAGGGTGGCGGGGACGATGGTCGGCTCGCCACGCCACTCACTGTCAGCCCCGGGGGGGGAGGGGCGGGGGAGTGGAGCTTGGTGCGATGCGGCTCTCTTCGGTAAAGTCACGTAGGTAAAAATTAAAATTAATAAAAGTAAAATAAAATAAAAATAAAATAAAAATCACGACGTTTCGGAGGCAACACAAGCTTCCGTCTTCAGGTGGAACCGTCACAGCACGATAGCTGTATCAAGTGAGAGAAATTACAAGAGATGCTACCCCGTATATATACCGGTTGAGGGGGGGGGTGGTGAGCCAGGAGATACTACGGGGTAGTATTTCTTGGAATTTCTCATTTACTTGATACAGCTATCGTGCTGTGACGGTTCCACCTGAAGACGGAAGCTTGTGTTGCCTCCGAAACGTCGTGATTTTTATTTTATTTTAATTTTATTTTACTTTTATTAATTTTAATTTTAATTTCTTACCTACGTGACTTTACCGAAAAAACTAAGAATATGAATCCTTGGAGTCACGAAAGCTTCAAATCTAGAATGCGTCTCTCTGTTAGTGCGGCTCCGTTGTGAGTGCATCTCCGTGCGAGGCGCTTCCCATGAGTATCTCTTGCATGTAATCTCGACGGAGACGAAATGATCATATTTTACCTCCCAGCACGTTTTCTCTAAATCATATTTATATATTCACGTGCGCGCGGGCGTGTTTGCCCGCATTGAATCTGAGACATGCTTTCTCCATAAAATGCGATGTAAATAAAAGAAAACATGTCAGGTGCACGCACTACGATGGCGAATGCTTTCAAGCTCTCACGTGCGCTCACTCACACACACAGACACAGATCCCCCGGGTAGCCTTAACAGAGTGTTGGGGCAAGTGCTGTTAGCGAGTAGCACCTGTGAAGGGCTCCACTGCGGCATCACGTGAGGGTTGTGGTGTGGCCAGCACCACCACGCCCGGCCGCCTTTGTCTTTCCCCAGTGGCGATGTTTACACACCACACGAAGTACTCACTTGAGGCTGAGTCGACCTAGGGGAGGCCCAGGACCAGTTTGTATTGTTCCCTCACGATACATAAACTCACTCGCACTCTGCAGACCAAGAGGAGGAGCGATCGAGAACACGGTGGCTAGGAGATGTTAACTACCTCGCCTGGTATACAGGAGGTCGTGGGTTCGATCCCGACCCTGACGCCTGCTGCTGTATATTTGGAGTTTGCGTGTCTCTCTCTCATCATCATCATGGTGGCTAGGAGATGTTAACTACCTCGCCTGGTATACAAGAGGTCGTGGGTTCGATCCCGACCTTAACACCTGCTGTATATTTGGAGTTTGCGTGTCTCTCTCTCATCATCATCACGGTGGCTAGGAGATGTTAACTACCTCGCCTGGTGTACAGCAGGTCGTGGGTTCGATCCCGACCTTGACACCTGCTACTGTATATTTGGAGTTTGCGTGTCTCTCTCTCATCATCACGGTGGCTATGAGATGTTAACTACCTCGCCTGGTGTACTGGAGGTCGTGGGTTCTATCCCGACCTTGACACCTGCTGTATATTTGGAGTTTGCGTGTCTCTCTCTCATCATCATCACGGTGGCGATATGTTAACTACCTCGCCTGGTATACAAGAGGTCGTGGGTTCGATCCGACCTTAACACCTGCTGTATATTTGGAGTTTGCGTGTCTCTCTCATCATCATCACGGTGGCTAGGAGATGTTAACTACCTCGCCTGGTGTACAGGAGGTCGTGGGTTCGATCCGACCTTGACACCTGCTGTATATTTGGAGTTTGCGTGTCTCTCTCTCATCATCACGGTGGCTAGGAGATGTTAACTACCTCGCCTGGTATACTGGAGGTCGTGGGTTCTATCCCGACCTTGACACCTGCTGTATATTTGGAGTTTGCGTGTCTCTCTCTCATCATCATCACGGTGGCTAGGAGATGTTAACTACCTCGCCTGGTATACAGGAGGTCGTGGGTTCGATCCCGACCTTGACGCCTGCTGCTCTATATTTGGAGTTTGCGTGTCTCTCTCTCATCATCATCACGATGGCGAGATGTTAACTACCTCGCCTGGTGTGCAGGAAGTCGTAAGTTCTATCCTGACCCTGACGCCTGCTGCTGTATATTTGGAGTTTGCGTGTCTCTCATCATCATCACGGTGGCTAGGAGATGTTAACTACCTCGCCTGGTATACAGGAGGTCGTGGGTTCGATCCCGACCTTGACGCCTGCTGCTCTATATTTGGAGTTTGCGTGTCTCTCTCTCATCATCATCACGATGGCTACGAGATGTTAACTACCTCGCCTGGTATACAGGAGGTCGTGGGTTCGATCCCGACCTTGACGCCTGCTGCTCTATATTTGGAGTTTGCGTCTCTCTCCATCATCATCACGATGGCTACGAGATGTTAACTACCTCGCCTGGTGTGCAGGAAGTCGTAAGTTCTATCCTGACCCTGACGCCTGCTGCTGTATATTTGGAGTCTGCGTGTCTCTCTCCNCATCACATCATCATCACGGTGGCTAGGAGATGTTAACTACCTCGCCTGGTGTACAGGAGGTCGTGGGTTCCATCCCGACCCTGACCCCTGCTGCTGTATATTTGGAGTTTGCGTGTCTCTCTCCCCGAGGTCGCGTGGATTTTTCTCCCGTCCTCCGTGTTTCCTCCACATTTAGAATGCGTTTCAAGCATTCGGCTGCTGTAATTTCCACGTGATAAGCCGCTTCGTTAGCTATCACTTGTGATTGCTAGATCGCTTCTGAAAATTAGTTACACAGCTAAATGGGCCTTATCTGGTAAAATAAAACAGTTTATACGTTTTAAATATGTATTAATTAGAACACACAAACTCCACCGCAGAAATGAGCCCTGGTCAGGAATCGAACCTAGGCTGAAACGTAGAGGTCGCAACCGGGAACCAGATACCCGTACCTACCCGATACCCGGCTACCCGTACCCGGCCGGGTACGGGTACCCGTTTGCGACCCTGGTGCGGCCGGGTACGGGTAGGCCGTGAGTCACTGGTGAGTCACCGTTTGTCACTCATTTCCCAACGTCTTGTCTCTTCTCACAATTCAAGTTCCTAGAATCAACCCACCCGCGCCTGCAACATGGCTTCATCCCAGAGGTCGCAATCAGATACCCGTACCCTACCCGTACGGGTACGGCCGGGTACGGGTACCCGTTTGCGACCCTGGTGCGGCCGGGTACGGGTACGGGTAAGGAATCAAAACCCGTTTGCGACCTCTGCTGTGACGTCACGAGCATTTGCCGCCGTGCCCACCCCATACCTCTGCAGAACCATCGAAATGCGAAAGCGTTGCAGAATCGAAATGTTCGCACGATAGATGTATTTTTAAACTAACTTGTTATAACGTGGCGGGGCGGAGGGAGGGAGGGAGGGAGGGGGGAAACAGCTGACGCATGGCGCGACTTTAACATTTTAGCGATGCAGAATAAATGCTGAGCGGCGGAAATAAATAAATAACACCATTCAGAAGTTCCACTTTGTCAGCTGATATTCCCTTTCATGCTAGTGAAATCCGCGAGGGAAACAGGTACATGTTAAATATATTTATTTCCCTCATCAGCTTTGCTTTAAACACCCATCTCCACATTAGATCTCTCTCTTTCTGTCTATCTATCGCAACTCCCACTCTTTTTCTAAGGTTTTCGGTAAAGTCACGGAGGTAGAAAAATTTAAATTAATAAAATAAAAATAAAATAAAAATCACGACGTTTCGGAGGCAACACAAGCTTCCGTCTTCAGGTGGAACCGTCACAACACGATAGCTGTATCAAGTGAGATAAATTTAAATTAATAAAGTAAAATAAAAATAAAAAAACGACGTTTCGGAGGCAACACAAGCTTCCTTCTTCAGGTGGAACCGTCACAGCACGATAGCTGTATCAATAGATGTACATTTGTTTCATTATTTAAGAGAACGAGATTTTTTCCCACAGCCTGCCACCCTTGCCGCCAGGTTACAGGAGGAACGGAACCGGGCCTAGAACTCAGTGTTTCACGCAGCGTCAGTCACACAACACGATGCCGTAAACTCGGAAACCCTCAAAGTTAAAACTAAAGAGTGGTAATTCAAACCGTGCACAGAGACGGTGGTGGGGGGGGGGGGGGGGGGGGGGGCGGGGGGGGGATACGCGGTAACAAATAAAAGACTTCTTCTTGGTTCTTTCGGTAAAGTCACGTAGAAGGGAAGTAATAAAATAATAAAAATAAAACATAACAAAATATATATTTATTATGTTTTATTTTTATTATTTATTATGTTTATTTTTATATTTTATTACTTCCCTTCACGTGACTTTACCGAAAGAACCAAGAAGATGAATCCCTGCAGTCACGAAAGCTTTAAATCGAAATAAAGAGGTGATTTTTTTTCCAACGAGCCCCACTAACAACCTCGACGGACTGCTGTAGTGTCCCCGAGTTCAAAGTTCAAAGTTCATGTATTAGGTATAGCCCTGTGAGCCATTCGGCTTTTGAATCGGGTGCAATCGCAACAAACAAAAAAACAAAAACATGAACAAGAAAACATCTTAAAGTGAATATGCGCAAACAGAAAATCCAAGAAAAGACAGAAAAATATTGCAAGAAAAAATCACCGTACACCAACCCTGTGCAAAAATCCCAGTGGGATGCAAGTCAAACAACAACAACAACCACCACAAGACAACTTAGATTTCGATTTAAAGCTTTCGTGACTGCAGGGATTCATCTTCTTGGTTCTTTCGGTAAAGTCACGTGAAGGGAAGTAATAAAATAATAAAAATAAACATAATAAAATAAAATAATTCTCACGACGTTTCGGCTACAACGCAAGCAGCCGTCTTCAGGTGAAGAATGACAACTTAGATTCAGGCCATCAGTCTAACTCCGTACTACAACAAACAAACATGGCCAAACCGAAAAACTTTTCGAAAATCACCAAATAAAGGCCATAAAAGCAACGAAACAGTGCATGTCATAGGAACTGTGACCGAATTTTCACAATAAACGACGTGAACTGCGTTGCGAGGCGTTCAGCGGCAAGGCGAGGGAGCCTCACGACCCACAGCTCCGTCGCTCATCGATTGCGATGTTCTTCCTCGGTGGCACACTCGTGGGGGCGAGGGGGGGGGGCAGGCTACTCGCGGGCCGTCGGATTTGCTCCGTACATGACTGTGGGTCAAACGCCAAAAGAACTCGGAAGCGTCGATGTCGGAAAAAAACGGAGGTCCCAGTTCCTGACATACACCTCCCCTCCCTCCCTCCCTCCTCCCTGCACTCTCTCCCTCCCTCTCACCCCTCCCTCCCTTCCCTCCATCCCTCCCTCCCTCCCTCCCTCCCTACATCCCTCCATCCCCTCCCTCCCTCCCTCCTCCCCTCCCTCCCTTCCCTCCCTTCCTCCCTCCCTCCCTGCCCTCTCTCCCAACCTCACTTGTGCCTCGAATCACGAATGGGGCGTCGATTATCAACGCACCCGCATGGCACGCGACACGGAGGGGGTGGTGGGTGGGTAGATAGGGGTNGGGGGGGAAGAATGGGGGAGGGGTGAGGGGCTAGAATTGGAATTGGAATGGGGGGGTCGTCCCTCCCTCCCTCTCCCCCCACCCGCCCCACCCTGCCCGCGTTCAAAGCGAAAACATGAAATTTTTAACGGCGCATTACGGGATTGTTGCCAGCTCTCCTAGAGGCCCGTTTCCATCGCGCCATCAATAATGAAAATATTGCATTAAAGTTTGATTGCTGGCGGTGTGAGCGATTGTTTATTGCTGGAGCGACGAACAAAAAACGAAAGAAGGAGGGTTTGTGCGGGGATTAATTCGGTTGTTGTTGTTGTTGGTGTCAAAAATTATATATTATTAAATTTTTTATTTAAGAAAAAAAAAATTTGGCTGCGTTAAAGGAAATGTATCGTCGTCGCTTTTGCTCGAGACGCGTGAAATGTCGTCCGCTTGACGGGGCCGCGTGGCTTCTCGCTGCGGGGAGAGAGCGAGCGTCACGCGGGATAACGGGAAGGTGGCGAGTTCAAAGCGCGGTTGGGGTTTCGCTCGTCACATCGTCGTCGTCGTCATCATTGTCGTCATCATCATCGTGATCATCGTTGTCATCGTCATCATCATCGTCGTCATCGTCATCATCATCGTTATCATCGTCATCATTTTCATAATCGGAGTCATCGTCATCATCGTTGTCATCATCGTCGTCATTATCGTCGTCATCGTCATCATCGTCGTCATCATCATCGTCATCGTTATCATCATCGTCGTCATCATCATCGTCATCATCATCATCATCATCGTCATCGTCATCATCATCGTCGTCATCATCATCGTCATCATCATCATCATCGTCGTCATCATCATCGTCATCGTTATCATCATCATCGTCATCATCGTCATTGTCATCGTCATCATCATCGTCATCATCATCGTCGTCATCATCATCGTCATTGTCATTATCGTCGTCATCATCGTCGTCATTGTCGTCATCATTGGCGTCATCATCGTCGTCATCATCGTCGTCATCGTCATCATCATCGTCGTCGTCATCGTCATCATCATCGTCATCGCCATCGTCGTCATCATCGTCGTGATCATCGTCATCATCGTCGTGATAATCGTCATCATTGTCATCATCGTCGTCATTGTCGTCGTCATCATCGTCGTCATTATTGTCATCGTCATCATTGTCATCATCGTCGTCGTCATCAGCGTCGTCATTATCATCATCAGTGGGAGAGAGTGCTAGTCGATAACAACAATGGAAAGGTCACGAGTTCAAATCGTGGTTGGCGGTGTCGTTCACCTCATCATCACCATCGTCATTATCGTCTTCATCGTCGTCGTCTTCATCAGCGGGGAAAGCGCTCGTCACAAAGGCAACGGGAAGGTCACGAGTTCAAATCGTGGTTGGCGGTTTCGCTCACCTCATTGTCATCGTCATCATCATCGTCGTCGTCATTATCGTTATCATCCCTCCCTACCTCCTGGGCTTGATGCAAAATTAGTTTCATTTTGTGTGTGTGTGTGGGTGGGAGGTTGTGTAGTGGTTTGCACTCCGCACTACGAACCCAGCCACCCGAGTTCGAATCCTGTTCACGGCCAACACCGGTGACGATTCTCTGAAACGGTCATAGGCCTCAACAAGGTCGACCCAGCCTCAAATGAGTACCTGGTGCGGTGTGTAAAAACATCGCGTGTTGGAGAGTAAACCCACTGCAACATTTACAATTCCAATGCCGTGAAGTTTCGCCGGTAATAACAACAACGACAACAACAACGATCAGCATCATCAGGTGACAGCCACGGAGTTGTGGAGAAACCCTCCCTTTCTGCTGCCGTCTTGAATGTCGCGGGTTACTGTGCAACACACAGCCGGTTACTGCTCAACTTGTAACGAATTGGGCCCCATTTGTTCACGTGACAAACCCCTTACGATATGGCTGTGTCGGGGTGGCGGTGGCGAGTTTAACGGCCACATTTATATTTACGCGATATACACCTAAAATAAACTCCTTAAAAAAAGTATTTTTTAAAGCAACGGTTTTGTTAACAACTTCGTTGAACTCACGGACAAGAAGTACGTCAATTTTTTTTTTATCGATTTAAAGCTTTCGTGACTGCAGGGATTCATCTTCTTGGTTCTTTCGGTAAAGTCACGTAGAATGGAAATAATAAATAGAACCTTTCGTGACTGCAGGGATTCATCTTCTTGGTTCTTTCGGTAAAGTCACGTAGAAGGGTAGTAATACAATAATAAAAATAAAACATAATAAAACAATTCTCACGACGTTTCGGCCACAACGCAAGCAGCCGTCCTCAGGTGAAAACCAGGTCCGTCGAGGCGACAGAGTCTGAATGAAACAGCACACGGGCTTGGAACATATATATAAGCTGGGCGCATTGACAAAGGAATTTGCATATCAAATATGCTAAATTCCTGTTGATATGCAAATTCCTTTGTCAATGCGCCCAGCTTATATATATGCTCCAAGCCCGTGTGCTGTTTCATTCAGACTCTGTCGCCTCGACGGACCTGGTTTTCACCTGAGGACGGCTGCTTGCGTTGTGGCCGAAACGTCGTGAGAATTGTTTTATTATGTTTTATTTTTATTATTTTATTACTTCCCTTCTACGTGACTTTACCGAAAGAACCAAGAAGAAAAATAGAACCTAATAAAATAATTCTCACGACGTTTCGGCCACAACGCAAGCAGTCTGAATGTCATTCAGACTCTGTCTTCTCGACAGACCTGTTCTTCACCTGAGGACGGCTGCTTGCGTTGTGGCCGAAACGTCGTGAGAATTATTTTATTTTTTTATTTTTATTATTTTATTATTTCCCTTCTACGTGACTTTACCGAAAGAACCAAGAAGAAGTACGTCAATGACGCGGCGCCTGCTCCCACATCAACGCTTACTTGAATTAATTGATTAATTTATAAATGAATCTTCAATGTGCAGTTCACACGGGGCAGGCGCGCCTGAGACACGTGGCACCAGCTTCTTGGCGAGGCGATTCGAGAGTTTAGGGACCACTGCGTTTTGACCTACACAAATATATATATAAATAATAAGGCGTCCATATAAAATATCAATTGCTTTAAAGTATCTTCTTGGTTCTTTCGGTAAAGTCACGTAGAAGGGAAATAAAAAATAATAAAAATAAAACATTAAAAGATGAATCCCTGCAGTCACGAAAGCTTTAAATCGAAATATAACTGCTTTAAAGTACAATTGAACCTCATTTGCCAGTAAAAAATATGATAATTAGTTTTTTACCCGTCTATATGGCCTTTTGGCGTCATCTGGTCCAACCCATGTGAGACTAGGCTCTAAGGAAAGCTGTCTCGGGTGTGGACCAATCAACTTCAAGGACAGTGCATACATTATCAGAGTTATGTTTTTTGTTTGCATTATGACTGCAGGTATTGTGGTCTATGCAAACATGACTCCTTGTAAAAAAGTGTCAGTTTGTTGCTTTAAAGTAGTGAATTAATTGATGAATTGATGCCATTGATACGGATCTGAGTACGTGTGCAAATTTTGGAATTGATTGGTCAACACGAAGTGGACGAAATGTAGATTACAAGATTTGACCACGACGCAGGAATCAAGTGAAGTGAAACCGTTGAAAAAAAACACTCTTTTATGGACCATTACGATGGGTATTGAGTTGCGAATTTTCTTCTTTCTGCGGTTGCTGTTGTTCAAAATATCGGAGTCATATCGCTGGCGGCAATTCCGCGAAGGGCGCAATAGGCGCGATGTGCAATTTGACATCTGAATTCTGAATTGTTGGACGAGAAAGATAGAGAGAGAGAGAGGTGGAGTCCCCGGAATGAAACATTCACTCGTCCCGATGTCTCGTTTGCGACATCCGACGCTGTTTTTTTTAAATATCTTTCCGCTTTGTCCACGTTGGTGGACAACCATCCCCCCCAACAATCCACGCTCCACCCCCCCCCCCGCCCACTAACTAACCTCCACCCCCCAAAAATGAACAACGAAAAGAGGTCTTCTTGGTTCTGTCGGTAAAGTCACGTAGAAGGGAAATAATAAAATAATAAAAATTAAATATAATGAAATACAATTCTCACGACGTTTCGGCCACAACGCAGCAAGCAGCCGTCCTCAGGTGAAGAACAGGTCTGTAAAAAAGACATCGTCTGAATTGGCACCACCAGGCTTGGCAGCGTATATTTAAGCTGAGGTTGGAGGGGGGGGAAGGGGCGCCTTGACAAAGGAATTTGCATATCAAGAGCAATTTACGCATTCCACAAGTAGTGACTAATCCCATATCTGTATTTCCCATAAATATGCTAAATTCCTCTTGCAATGCAAATTCCTTTGTCAAGGCGCTCCTTCCCTCCCTCCAACCCGGCTTAAATATACGCTGCCAAGCCTGGTGGTGCCCATTCAGACGCTGTCTTTCCGACAGCGTCTGATAGAAGGTCCAACGTCAATGCTGCACCACAGCGCCAACCGCGTCCCGACGAAATCTTACGAAAGCCCAAGACAAGGTTGTGAAATCTGCGGAGATACGTAAATAAAGAATCTCCCAAAATTCCACGGAAATAGTGGAAAGAAAAAAAAGCTCTCGCGAATAATCCCCCAGACGATCTCGATTAATTTTAAGAAATATTTACAGAATTCCCAACAAGATTTCTCACGCCCATAAAAAAAATGCATACAATCGCTTAAAATCTCACCAGATCCCGCAAAATCCACATGCAGGACGTCATAAACATCGTACAAACTCCTCGGGATCTCATGAAATCAAACAAGATCCCACAAAATCCACACAAGATGTCATAACACATCGTACAAACCCCGCAGGATCTCGTAAAATTTCACAAGATCCCACAAAATCCCATAAAATTTCACAATCTTACAAAATCTCGCCCGCCCCAACACATCTTAAAAGATGCGAGAAATCCCGTCGCAAGATGCTGGCAATGCTAATCAAAGGCTTGAAAACCTTCTCCCGGGGATTGGATAGTCCAAGGCTTGTGAGCCCCACCTCCTTGATGCCGCGCTAATGAATTACAAAGAACACTAAAGGGACCCGTCCGAGTCACAATATGCACAGTATTTGATGTTAAATATTATAATTATTTATTGTTAGTACTACTGCTACGCCTGTTTTACCCAGGAGAGCATCAAGTGAGCCTCAAGACTCTTGGTGTGTGTGTACGTTGAACTACTTTTGTACCATAACGTAGCCAACCGTGCGAATCGGAGAATGGGTGAGTGTGTGGATGAGTGACTGTGTGAGTGGGTGAGTGACTGTGTGAGTGTGTGAGTGACTGTGTGAGTTGGTGAGTGTGTGGGTGAGTGACTGTGAGTGGGTGAGTGACTGTGTGTGTGGGTGAGTGGCTGTGTGAGTGGGTGAGTGGCTATGTGAGTGGGTGAGTGGCTATGTGAGTGGTGAGTGACTGTGTGAGTGGTGACTGTGTGAGTGGGTGAGTGGCTGTGAGTGGGTGAGTGAGTGGGTGAGTGACTGTGTGAGTGGGTGAGTGACTGTGTGAGTGGGTGAGTGACTGTGTGTGTGGTGAGTGTAGTGGTGAGTGACTGTGTGAGTGGGTGAGTGACTGTGTGTGTGGGTGAGTGACTGTGTGAGTGGGTGAGTGACTGTGTGAGTGTGTGAGTGACTGTGTGAGTTGGTGAGTGTGTGGTGAGTGACTGTGTGAGTGGGTGAGTGACTGTGTGTGTGGGTGAGTGGCTGTGTGAGTGGTGAGTGGCTATGTGAGTGGGTGAGTGGCTATGTGAGTGGGTGAGTGACTGTGTGAGTGGGTGAGTGACTGTGTGAGTGGGTGAGTGACTGTGTGTGTGGGTGAGTGAGTGAGTGGGTGAGTGAGTGAGTGGGTGAGTGACTGTGTGAGTGGGTGAGTGACTGTATGAGTGGGTGAGTGACTGTGTGAGTGGGTGAGTGACTGTGTGAGTGGGTAATTGACTGTGTCAGTGGGTGAGTGACTGTGTGAGTGGGTGAGTGACTGTGTGAGTGGGTGAGTGACTGTATGAGTGGGTGAGTGATTGTGTGAGTGGGTGAGTGACTGTGTGAGTGGGTGAGTGATTGTGTGAGTGGGTGAGTGACTGTGTGTGTGGATGAGTGACTGTGTCAGTGGGTGAGTGACTGTGTGAGTGGGTGAGTGACTGTGTGAGTGGGTGAGTGACTGTATGAGTGGGTGAGTGACTGTGTGAGTGGGTGAGTGACTGTGTGAGTGGGTGAGTGACTGTGTGTGGGTGAGTGACTGTGTGAGTGGGTGAGTGACTGTGTGAGTGGGTGAGTGACTGAGTGAGTGGGTGAGTATATGTGTGTTTGGGTGAGTGACTGTGTGAGTGGTGAGTGACTGTGTGAGTGGGTGAGTGACTACGTGAGTGGGTGAGTGACTGTGTGAGTGGGTGAGTGACTCCTTGAGTGAGTGAGTGACTGTGTGAGTGGGTGAGTGACTGTGTGAGTGGGGGAGTGACTGTGTGAGTGGGTGAGTGACTGTGTGACTGTGTGAGTGGGTAAGTGACTGTGTGAGTGGGTGAGTGAC
The DNA here is from genome assembly GCA_018977245.1 of Lethenteron camtschaticum. NCBI lineage: Eukaryota > Metazoa > Chordata > Hyperoartia > Petromyzontiformes > Petromyzontidae > Lethenteron > Lethenteron camtschaticum. Next base: position 1,395,950 of record MU249629.1, read on the forward strand.
TGTGTGAGTTGGTGAGTGACTGTGTGAGTGGGTGAGTGACTGTGTGAGTTGGTGAGTGACTGTGTGAGTGGGTGAGTGACTGTGTGAGTGGGTGAGTGACTGTGTGAGTCTGTGTATGTCGAACTTATTTCGTGTCGTGACGTAGCCAACCGTGCTAATCGGAGGATGACTGAGTGTGTGGGTAACTGTTTAAGGACGGTATGGGGCTTAGTGGCAGTAAATAATGATTGCAGCGATGAGGACAGGCAGGGTCAAGTGAGGTAACTGGGTGAGGAGTCAACGCGGGCATAGAGATGGAACCCCGAGGTGTTATAGTGAGGCACAGGAGAGAGTTCTGGAAAATGGGCGTGGCCGAGCCGAGCGGAAATAAAAGCAGCGCAGAGCGGGGCTCGGGCTGCCGTGGGGGAGTGGGCCCGGATAAAATTACGTGGCTGGGAGACGGAGCCCTTCCCTGTACACCTTGGGGTGCAACAGGGATGTCTTCTGGCTCCCACATTATTTAACATCTATTTCGACTACGTAGTTCGTGAGGCCTTGAATAGCTGTACCGGAGGAATTTCCATCTGGTACAGATAAAATGGGAGGCTGATCGATGCCCGGGTGTGGTCATTGGATGGCTCCGTATTGCTAAACCACGTTATGTATGCCAATGATTTGGTAATTGCTGCTCACTCAAGGGAGGAGTTGGAGGTGCTGCTGCTGAACCTGGAGCTTGTCAAAAAGAGGTGGGGCCTTACCATCAGCCCCACCAAACTAAGCACCTGCCTGGGTATTTTTTACCATGGGACACTCCACCCCCACAACTCCCAATTGGTAATGGGGCAATTGTGGAGAAAGTGGAGAGTTTCCCATACCTGGGCAGTGTGCTCATGACTGGCTCCGGTTTAACAGCAGAGGTCTCCGAATAAGTCGAGCAGCATTATCTTTTCATCGGTTGTGTAACGCTGTGTGGAAGCTACCTGGTCTGTCACTCCGCATGAAGCTTCAGGTCTTCTCGGCCACAGTCATTTCCTCCCTTCTCTACGCTTGCGAAACGTGGACCTCCATAATGGAACATTTCGCCAGTTAGAAACATTTAGGCTGGCCTGCCTACGATTCATCCTGGGTTTAACCAGCCTGGATTGTTTTAGGAGCTCACAAATCCTTGAAAGATCTGGACAAAGCCCCATCGGTGAGCTCCTCTGGCAGGCAAGGCTGCGTTGGCTGTGTCACGTAGCCCGCATGCCCAATCACCGCATGCCCAAACAGCTTTTGTTCAGCCAGATCGAAGGCGCTAAACGGGCTCGGCACGGCTAGAGAAGAGGTGGAGTGATGTTGTACAGGAGGATGTGGAGCTGAGTGGACTTGCCGATGACTGGTACCAGCGGTGTCAAAATCGGCCTCTGGAGGAGGCTCGTGAAGGATGCTACTGGGCAGTTGGAGGCAGTCGCCCTCCAACAACAACGGAGGGCGGAGGAGCGACGCTTACAACAACGATCGGAGCGCCGGGTGGCTAAAGCACAGCAAGTTGGCACAGTAGGGGCACAGGTGGTGCATCATCTAGTCATCTCAGTCATCTCAGTCAGTCGACCCGTGGCACCTGCTGGGTCTGCCCCGTAGCCTCCTGCCAACGGGTGTTCGACACTTGACGTGGCCTCAACGTGCACATAGCCTGGCACAAGCGTCGTGGTGACATCACCGCCATTTAGTAGCGAATGGCGGTTGTTGTTGTCGCGGTCAGCGTGCTGCACTACTAACTCGGCCGTCTGAGTTCGATTCCTGCTCATGAACAACACCAGTGACTATCATCTGAACCGGTTCTGGGCCTCCACCTAGATCGACTCAGCCTCAAATGAGTACCTGGGTGCAGTGTGTAAACATCGTCACTGAGGAGACAAAGGCGGCCGGGCGCGTTGTTGGCCACCCACCCCCTCGTGTGCCTAGCCGGCCTTTATAGGTGCTCGCAAACAGCAATTGGCCCAACAGTCTGTTACAGGCTACAGGGGGGATCTTTGTTTCGTCTTGTTTTTGGTGATGGTGGTGGCAGTGATGAAGTGGCTTCAAGTGCAACCTGTGGACGCACACGTGTGTGTGCAATGGAGTGATGTGGTACAGGAGGACGTGGAGCTGAGTGGACTTGCCGATGACTGGTACCAGCGGTGTCAAGATCGGCCTCAGTGGAGGAGGCTCGTGAAGGACGCTACTGGCAGTTGGAGGCAGTCGCCCTCAACAACAACGGAGGGCCGAGGAGCGACGCTCACAACAACGAGCGGAGTGCCGGGTGGCTAAAGCACAGCAAGTTGGTACAGTAGGGGGCACAGGTGGTGCATCAGCCAGTCATCTCGGTCATCTCGGTCAGTCGACTCGTGGCACCTGCTGGGTCTGCCTCGTGACCTCCTGCCAGCGGCGTTCGACACTTCACGTGGCCTCAATGTGCACTTGGCCTGGCACAAGCGTCGTGGTGACGTCACCGCCACTTAGTGACGATTGGCGGTTGTTGTTCTGTGTGTGCATGTCAGTGTCATTGTCAGTGCGCGTGGGGGAGCGGTGGCCGCAGTGGTCAGTGCCGCTGCGAACCCGGCGACCCGCTCGTTCGATTTCCACCGCCTCCAACAAACCCAGTGATGGCTACTATCTAAACCTGCTCCTGGGGTCATCTCTCAGGTCGACTCAGCCTAAAAATGAGTACAGTACCTGGCGTGATGTTAAGAAAAAGAATCATCGCCACAGGTGGCTGTGGACATGAGGAAGGGGACCCCGGTCAAGTTCATGCGAAATAGACTCTCGCAGAGAGCCACAGACTCACAAGGAGAGTCAAAGACTCACACAGAGAGCCACATACTCACGCAGAGAGCCATAAACTCATGCAAAGAGGACCATAGACTCACGCGGAGAGCCACAGACTCACACGGAGAGTCATAGACTCATGCAAAGAGCCATATAATCACACAGAGAGCCAAAGACTCACGCAGAGAGCCACAGACTCACGCCGAGAGCCATAAACTCACGGGGAGAGTCATAGACTCACATGGAGAGAGCCAGAGACTAACGCGGAGAGTCATAGACTCACGCAGAGAGCCACAGACTCACACAGAGACCCAAAGTCTCACGCAGAGACCCACAGACTCACGCAGAGACCCACAGACTCACACAGAGACCCACAGACTCAAGCAGAGACCCACAGACTCACACACCCACAGACTCACACAGAGACCCACAGTCTCACACAGAGACCCACAGACTCACACAGCGACCCACAGACTCACACAGTGACCCACAGACTCATCACAGAGACCCATAGACTCATCACAGAGACCTACAGACTCACACAGAGACCCACAGTCTCACACAGAGACCCACAGACTCACACAGAGACCTACAGACTCAGACAAAGACCCACAGACTCACACAGAGACCCACAGACTCACACAGAGACCCACAGACTCACACAGAGACCCACAGACTCACACAGAGACCCACAGTCTCACACAGCGACCCACAGACTCACACAGAGACCCACAGACTCACACAGAGACCTACAGACTCACACAGAGACCCACAGACTCACAAAGAGACCCACAGACTCACACAGAGACCCATAGACTCACGCAGAGACCCACAGACTCACACAGAGACCCACAGACTCACGCAGAGACCTACAAAATCACACAGAGACCCACATACTCACACAGAGACCCACAGACTCACAAGAGAAACCCACAGACTCACACAGAGACCCATAGACTCACGCAGAGACCGACAGACTCACACAGAGACCCACAGACTCACACAGAGACCCACAGACTCACACAGAGACCCACAGACTCACGCAGAGACCTACAAAATCACACAGAGACCCACATACTCACACAGAGACCACAGACTCACACAGAGACCCACAGACTCACGCAGAGACCCACAGACTCACGCAGAGACCCACACACTCACACAGAGACCACATACTCACACAAAGACCCACAGAGACCCACAGAATCACACAGAGACCCACAGANTCACACAGAGACCCACAGACTCACACAGAGACCCACAGTCTCACACAGAGACCCACAGACTCACACAGAAACCTACAGACTCACACAGCGACCCACAGACTCAAGCAGAGACCCACAGATTCACACAGAGACCCACAGACTCACACAGAGACCCACAGACTCACACAGAGACCCACAGATTCACAAAGAGACCCACAGACTCACACAGAGACCCACAGACTCACGCAGGGACCCACAGACTCACAATGAGACCCACAGACTCACACAGAGACCCACAGATTCACACAAAGACCCACAGACTCACACAGAGATCCACAGTCTCACACAGCGACCCACAGACTCACACAGAGACCCACAAACTCACACAGTGACCCACAGACTCACACAAAGACCCACAGACTCACGCAGAGAGGCGGCGGCTACGTCCGGTCGGAACCCGGCCTCTGATCGGTTGCCGACTCAGCGTCTCTGACGTCCGTGCCATCCCAGCCCGCGCCTGCGTCTGTTTATTACTGCGGTCATTGATTTAACTTTGATCGATGGGGTAGGTGAGCGGAAAGCCGGGGCATATATAGAGACGCCGAGCACGAGAGGCTGATTAAATAGCCATAAATAAAAAAAACACGTCGATTGGGAGCAGAGCCGGGTCATTTGTAAGCGAGGATTACGGTCATTTTAGTGTTGTTCAGAGTTGGCCCAGCCTCAAGATGAAGACGATCGGATGATTCCACTCGTGCGCAGAGAGAAAAACTCGAAAAAAGAGAGCTCTAATTGAAGGGACTCGTTACCCGCTCCCCTAACCCACCCACCCACCAACCCATCCACCACTTAACCCACCCACCTAACCGACCCAACCCACTTAACCCACCCACCATACCAAATCACCCAACCCACCTTACTCACTGAACCCACTCACCTAACCCACCCACCCAAACAACCCACCTTACTCACCTAACCCACCCACCCAACCCACCCACCCAACCCACCCACCACAACCCACCCACCACAACCCACCCACCCAACCCACCCACCCAACCCACCCACCCAAACAACCCACCCACCACAACCCATCCACCCAACCCACCCACCCAAACAACCCACCCACTCAACCCACCTTATTCAGTGAACCCACTCACCTAACCCACCCACCCAACCCACCCACCCAACCCACCTTACTCACTTAACCCACCCACACAACGCACCCACCTAACCCACCCACCCACCCAACCCACCCACCCAAACAACCCACCCATACACCCAACCCACCTTACTCACTGAACCCACCCACCCAACCCACTCACCACAACCCACCCACCTAACCCACCCACCCAACCCACCCAACCCATCCACCCAACCCACCCACCCAAACAACCCACCCACTCAACCCACCTTATTCAGTGAACCCACTCACCTAACCCACCCACCCAACCCACCCACCCAACCCACCTTACTCACTTAACCCACCCACACAACGCACCCACCTAACCCACCCACCCACCCAACCCACCCACCCAAACAACCCACCCATACACCCAACCCACCTTACTCACTGAACCCACCCACCCAACCCACCCACCACAACCCACCCACCTAACCCACCCACCCAACCCACCCACCCAACCCACCCACCCAACCCACCCACCCAACCCACCCACCCAACCCACCTTACTCACTTAAACCACCCACACAACGCACCCACCTAACCCACCCACCCACCCAACCCACCCACCTCAAACCCANCCACCCAACCGACCCAACCCACCCACCTAACCCACCCACCTAACCCACCCACCCAACCCACCCACCTAACCCACCCACCCACTCAACCCACCTTACTCACTGAACCCACCCACCCAACCCACCCACCCAACCCACCCACCCACCACAACCCACCCACCCAACCCACCCACCCAAACAACCCACCCACTCAACCCACCTTAGTCAGTGAACCCACTCACCTAACCCACCCACCCAACCCACCCACCCAACCCACCTTACTCACTTAACCCACCCACACAACGCACCCACCTAACCCACCCACCTAACCCACCCACCCAACCCACCCACCCAACCCACCTTACTCACTTAACCCACCCACACAACGCACCCACCTAACCCACCCACCTAACCCACCCACCCAACCCACCCACCCACTCACTGAACCCACCCACCCAACCCACCCACCCACCCAACCCATTTCACAGCGTGCATCGGGATGCTATTTCAGGTCACGTGGTGTGGCAGTTGCAAACCAAAGTTGTTTCATAAAATCCCCACGTGGTTTTGATCTCCGACTGGCAGATCGCGTGCACGCGGTGGCGGGTCAGGGAAAGTGTGCGGCCCTCCAAGCTCATCGTTCACGACGTCTTGGCCAGAGTGGAGGAATCTTAATTTTGGAGCTTTCGTGACTGCAGGAATTATTCTTTGGTTCTTTCGATAAAGTGACGTATAAAGATAAAATAATAAATTTCGATTTAAAGCTTTCGTGACTGCAGGGATTCATCTTCTTGGTTCTTTCGGTAAAGTCACGTAGAAGGGAAATAATAAAATAATAAAAATATAACATAATTAAATAACGATTTAAAGCTTTCGTGACTGCAGGGATTCATATTCTTGGTTCTTTCGGTAAAGTCACGTAGAAGGGAAGTAATAAAATAATAAAAATAAAACATAATAAAATCAAATAATTCTCACTGAGACCCACAGACTCACAAAGAGAGACCCACAGACTCACACAGAGACCCACAGTATTATGTTTTATTTTTATTATTTTATTACTTCCCTTCTACATGACTTTACCGAAAGAACCAAGAAGATAAAATAATAAATTAAATAATAGCATACTACGACGTTTCGATTGCAACACAATCAATCATCATCATCATCAGGTATAAATGAAATAGCGACAAAAAATCTAAGTAGAAAACTATAGACAGACATATAAGCAGACAGATATCACAGAGATACATAGAGAGAGAGTGACACAGGCACAGAGAGGGGAGATCGTCTCTGTGGGTGGCCTTAAATAGACAGAGTGGAGGAGTAGGGCCAACCCCCTGTGACGTCACGGCCTCTTCGAGTCTGTGACGTCACGCTTTCTTGTAGTCTAGGGGCCGTCCATAAATGACGTCACGCACCTAGGCGGGGGGGAGTTGGGGTCAGACATTTGTGACGATGTGTGACGAGGGGGGGGGGGTTGAGAAATGTGACGTCACATCAAAATGCTCAACTTTAAATAAATATAGAATTGTTATAACAACAGTAACTGTTATAACAACACTCCTACAACATCAGAGTGCAGCGGCACATTAAACACGCACTACAATGACAATAGTTTAAAGCGATTTGAAGCTTGTTTTATTTTCAAAATGGAAATATGGTTTTGGGGGGGGGCAGAGCTTTGTGACGTCATATTTGAGGGGGGGTCTGACTTTTTGTGACGCCGTGCGACGAGGGGAGCGGGGTCAAAAATCGTCCAAAATCATCCAAAATCGCGTGACGTCATTTATGGACGGCCCCCTATGACGTCACGGCTTCTTGGGAGTCGTTCGTTACGAGACGAACAAGAGAAGAAGCTCCAGGGCACGTGGGCAGCGAAACGTCGAACATCGTGGCGACCAGCAACGAGCTCGCATGGCGCACCCAGAGGCAGAGGTCGCAACCGGGTACCCGATACCAGTACCCTACTCGATACCCGGCTACCCGTACCCGGCCGGATACGGGTACCCATTTGCGACCCTGGTGCGGCCGGGTACGGGTACGGGTAGGCCGTGAGTCACTGGTGAGTCACCGTTTGTCACTCATTTCGGGTAGGGTACGGGCAGGGAACCCGTACCCGTACCCGGCCGGGTACGGGTACCCATTTGCGACCCTGGTGCGGCCGGGTACGGGTAAGGAATCAAAACCCGTTTGCGACCTCTGGCCAGAGGAGACGCGTGGCGGAGGTGGAGGGACGAGTGAATGAGGTGGGAGGTGGGAGGTGGATGGGGTGGTGGCGAGTGAGGAGTGAGGAGGAGTGAGTGAGTGAATGAGGTGGGAGGTGGATGTGGTGGAGGCGAGTGAGGAGTGAGTGAGTGAGTGAATGAGGTGGGAGGTGGATGGGGTGGAGGCGAGTGAGGAGTGAGTGAGTGAGTGAATGAGGTGGGAGGTGGATGGGGTGGAGGCGAGTGAGGAGTGAGTGAGTGAGTGAATGAGGTGGGAGGTGGATGGGGTGGTGGCGAGTGAGGAGTGAGTGAATGAGTGAGTGAATGAGGTGGGAGGTGGATGGGGTGGTGGCGAGTGAGGAGTGAGTGAATGAGTGAGTGAATGAGGTGGGAGGTGGATGGGGTGGTGGCGAGTGAGGAGTGAGTGAATGAGTGAGTGAATGAGGTGGGAGGTGGATGGGGTGGAGGCGAGTGAGGAGTGAGTGAGTGAGTGAATGAGGTGGGAGGTGGATGGGGTGGAGGCGAGTGAGGAGTGAGGAGGAGTGAGTGAGTGAGTGAGTGAGGTGGGAGGTGGATGGGGTGGTGGCGAGTGAGGAGTGAGTGAGTGAGTGAGGTGGGAGGTGGATGGGGTGGAGGCGAGTGAGGAGTGAGGAGGAGTGAGTGAGTGAGGTGGGAGGTGGATGGGGTGGTGGCGAGTGAGGAGGAGTGAGTGAGTGAGTGAGGTGGGAGGTGGATGGGGTGGAGGCGAGTGAGGAGGAGTGAGTTAGTGAGGTGGGAGGTGGATGGGGTGGAGGCGAGTGAGGAGTGAGGAGGAGTGAGGGAGTGAGTGAGGTGGGAGGTGGATGGGGTGGAGGCGAGTGAGGAGTGAGGAGGAGTGAGTGAGTGAGTGAGGTGGGAGGTGGATGGGGTGGTGGCCAGTGAGGAGGAGTGAGAGAGTGAGGTGGAGGGTAGTGGAGGGGGAGGTGGTGGTGGAGGAGGAGGTGGTGGAGGAGGTTGAGACTGGAGGCTGATTGAATGGATTAGTGGAGGGAGCCCCCCCCTGTACAAATCACGCGAATCGGATTGGGATCCATGAGTAATGTCTCCCTTGCCCTCGCCGGAGAGAGAGGGAGGGGAGGGGAGGGAGGGAGGAGAGGGGGGTTGGAAGGGAGGGAGGGGAGGGAGGGGAGTGAATGAGTGAGGAGCGAGGGACGGGAGGGAGGGAGCCGCTCCATAGTAATGACATCAGACGGAAACGAGCAGTGGATGGTCACAGCATGAGTACTCTGAGGACGCGTCCTGCTGGAGACATCGCGTCGGCGTCGCGAGACGAGCAATCACTTCGGAAATCTCGCGGAGCAGCGCGCCCCCCCCCCCCCGCGCCCAACCTCCGTGTTGTTCGAGAACGGGAGTAAAGATCACAGAGCTACGTCTGAGATCGCTTCTTCTACTTCAGGTGACACACTGATCCCCACGCACAGAATGTCTCGCGAACAGGTCTGTCTTCCCGACAGACCTGTTCTCCACCTGAGGACGGCTGCTTGCGTTGTGGCCGAAACGTCGTGAGAATTATTTTATTATGTTTAATTTGTATTATTTTATTATTTCCCTTCTACGTGACTTTACCGAACGAATCAAGAAGATCTCTCAGGTAGTGATCCAAGTTGCAGTTGATTGGCGATAGCATTCCAGACCCTGGGGGCATCAATAGCAAAGGCCCTTCCTCCACTATTTGTACGGCAATAAGGAATGTGAAGCTGGTAAATGAGCGAAGACCTTAGGTCACATTTGTTCTTAGAAACAGAGAGGAAATCCAGCAGGTAGTGTGCGGATTTTTAAGAGAATCATCACCAATGTCGGCCGGCACGGCACACGAGGGGGTGGGCCGCCTTTGTCTCCCCAGTGGCGATGTTTACACACCGCACCAGGTTACTCATTTGAGGCTGAGTCGACCTAGGGGAGGCCCCGGAGCGGTTCAATTCATCGTTGTTGGTCTTGTCCGTGAGCGGGAATCGAACTCGGGTCGCCGGGTTCGTAATCTCTCCCCCCCCCTCTCCACCCCGAGTTCACGCTGGGTTTCCTCCGCGGATCTGCGGACTCATCATCCTCCCATAGCTAAACCCCCACACACTGTGGAACTAGCATCGACTCGAAACATCAATCACAGCGCCTGACAAGTCACCCGTATGATAATAGTTTTTTTTTAACCTTCTATCTGGCAACAAAACTGACACCTTTTTTACAAGGAGTCGTGTTTGCATAGACCACAATACCTGCAGTCATAATGCAAACAAAAACATAACTCTGATAATGTATGCACTGTCCTTAAAGTAGATTGATCCACACCCGAGACAGCTTTCCTTAGAGCCTAGTCTCACATGGGTTGGACCAGATGACGCCAAAAGGCGCACAACTCAAAGACAATGCACCATCAGAGTATGAGAGCTTGGGGTAAGCATTTACACCATTGGAACCTCATTTGCCAGTAAAAATATAATTGTTTTTTTACCCTTCATCTGGTCCAAGTCATGNTTGCATAGACTATGCTCATAGNAAAAAAAAACCAACTCTGATGTGCACCCTTGAAGTTGATGGCACTCCACAGCATCAACTTCACATTATCAGAGTTATGTTTTTTGTTTGCATTACGACAGCAGTATTGTGGTCTATGCAAACATGACTCCTTGTAAAAAAGGTGTCAGTTTTGTTGCCAGATAGAAGGGTAAAAAAACTATTATTATTTTTTTACCGGCAAATGAGGTTCCATTGAAGTCACCGTCTTTACTCGAATCGGGATCACAGCTCCAGCAAGTAGCAGCAGCAGCAGCAAGTAGCAGCAGCAGCAAGCAGCAGCAGCAGCAGTAGCAGCAGCAGCAAGTAGCAGCAGCAGCAGCAGCAGCAGCAGCAGCAAGTAGCAGCAAGCAGCAGCAGCAAGTAGCAGCAGCAGCAGCAAGCAGCAGCAGCAGTAGCAGCAGCAGCAGCAAGTAGCAGCAGCAGCAAGTATCAGCAGCAGCAGCAAGTAGCAGCAGCAGCAGCAGCAGCAGCAAGTAGCAGCAGCAGCAGCAGCAGCAGCAAGTAGCAGCAGCAGCAGCAAGCAGCAGCAGCAAGTAGCAGCAGCAGCAAGTAGCAGCAGCAGCAAGTATCAGCAGCAGCAGCAAGTAGCAGCAGCAGCAAGCAGCAGCAGCAAGTAGCAGCAGCAGCAGCAGCAGCAGCAAGTAGCAGCAGCAGCTTAAGCAGCAGCAGCAAGTAGCAGCAGCAGCAGCAGCAAGTAGCAGCAGCAGCAAGTATCAGCAGCAGCAGCAAGTAGCAGCAGCAGCAGCAGCAGCAGCAAGTAGCAGCAGCAGCAAGCAGCAGCAGCAAGTAGCAGCAGCAGCAAGTATCAGCAGCAGCAGCAAGTAGCAGCAGCAAGTAGCAGCAGCAGCAAGCAGCAGCAGCAGCAAGTATCAGCAGCAGCAGCAAGTAGCAGCAGCAGCAGCAAGTATCAGCAGCAGCAGCAAGTAGCAGCAGCAGCAAGCAGCAGCAGCAGCAAGTAGCAGCAAGCAGCAGCAAGTAGCAGCAGCAGCAAGTAGCAGCAGCAGCAAGTAGCAGCAAGCAGCAGCAGCAAGTAGCAGCAGCAGCAAGTAGCAGCAGCAGCAGCAGCAAGCAGCAGCAAGCAGCAGCAGCAAGTACAGCAGCAGCAGTAGCAGCAGCAGCAAGTAGCAGCAGCAGCAAGTAGCAGCAGCAGCAGCAAGTAGCAGCAGCAGCAAGTAGCAGCAAGCAGCAGCAAGTAGCAGCAGCAAGTAGCAGCAGCAAGTAGCAGCAGCAAGTGCAGCAGCAGCAAGTAGCAGCAGCAGCAGCAAGTACAGAAGAGCAGCAAGCAGCAGCAGCAGCAGCAGCAGCAAGTAGCAGCAGCAGCAAGTAGCAGCAAGCAACACAAGCAAGTAGCAGCAGCAGCAAGCAGCAGCAGCAGCAAGTAGCAGCAAGCAGCAGCAAGTAGCAGCAGCAGCAAGTAGCAGCAAGCAGCAGCAAGCAGCAGCAGCAAGTAGCAGCAGCAGCAGCAGCAGCAGCAGCAGCAGCAAGTAGCAGCAGCAGCAAGTAGCAGCAGCAGCAAGTAGCAGCAAGCAGCAAGTAGCAGCAAGCAGCAGCAAGTAGCAGCAGCAGCAAGCAGCAGCAGCAGCAAGTAGCAGCAGCAGCAAGCAGCAGCAGCAGCAAGCAGCAGCAGCAGCAAGTAGCAGCAGCAGCAAGTAGCAGCAGCAGCAAGTAGCAGCAGCAAGTAGCAGCAGCAAGCAGCAAGTAGCAGCAGCAGCAAGTAGCAGCAGCAGCAAGTAGCAGCAGCAGCAGCAAGTAGCAGCAGCAGCAAGTAGCAGCAGCAGCAAGTAGCAGCAGCAGCAGCTAGTAGCAGCAGCAGCAGCAAGTAGCAGCAGCAGCTAGTAGCAGAAGCAGCAAGTAGCAGCAGCAGCAAGTAGCAGCAGCAGCAGCAAGTAGCAGCAGCAGCAAGTAGCAGCAGCAAGTAGCAGCAGCAGCAAGTAGCAGCAGCAGCAGCAAGTAGCAGCAGCAGCAGCAAGTAGCAGCAGCAAGCAGCAAGTAGCAGCAGCAGCAAGTATCAGCAGCAGCAGCAAGTAGCAGCAGCAGCAGCAAGTAGCAGCAGCAAGTAGCAGCAGCAAGTAGCAGCAGCAGCAAGTAGCAGCAGCAGCAGCAGCAAGTAGCAGCAGCAGCTGCAAGCAGCAGGAAGTAGCAGCAGCAGCAAGTAGCAGCAGCAGCAGCAAGTAGCAGCAGCAGCAGCAAGTAGCAGCAGCAGCAAGTAGCAGCAGCAGCAGCAAGTAGCAGCAGCAGCAAGTAGCAGCAGCAGCAGCAAGTAGCAGCAGCAGCAAGTAGCAGCAGCAGCAGCAAGTAGCAGCAGCAGCAAGTAGCAGCAGCAGCAGCAAGTAGCAGCAGCAGCAAGTAGCAGCAGCAGCAAGTAGCAGCAGCAGCAAGTAGCAGCAGCAGCAGCAGCAAGTAGCAGCAGCAGCGTCGGCTTCGCAAAGCCCTGCTCGTGCAAAACCGTGGCAGGGACCTCCTGAGAACGAGCCTTGAGCCTCAACGAGGCTTGACTTGGGTGAACGAGTGGAATAATCTCATCATAAACACACGAAAGGGCAGCTACTGAAGGTGTGAAGAGCATTGACACACACACACACGTGCATTCATGCGCACACACGCACAAAGGTAAAGACAAAGATCCCCCGTATCGCCTGACCAGGCTGTTGGGGCAAGTGCTGTTAGCGAGCGCCTATGAAGGCCGGCACGGGACACGAGAGGGTGGGTGGCCAGCACCACGCCTGGCCGCATTTGTCTCCCTAGGGGCGATGTTTTTACACACTGAACCAGGTACTGATTTGAGGCTGAGTCGACCTAGGTGAGACCCGAACCGGTTAAGAGACTCGTCACTGGTGTTGGTGTCCGTGAGCGGGAATCGAACTCGGGTCATCGAGTTTGTAGTGTAGCGCTCCAACCACGACCCACTCATGCACACACACACGTGCATTCACACACACACGTGCATTCACACACACACGTGCATTCACATACACACACACGTACATCACACACACACACGTGCATTCATATACACACACGTACATTCACACACACACACGTGCATTCATATACACACACACACGTACATTCACACACTCACACACGTACATTCATATACACACACACACGTACATTCACACACACACGTGCTTTCATATACACACATACACGTACATTGACACACACACACGTACATTCACACACACACACACGTGCATTCATATACACACACACGTACATTCACACACACGTGCATTCACACACACACACACGTGCATTCATATACACACATACACGTACATTCACACACACACACACGTGCATTCATATACACACACACGTACATTCACACACACGTGCATTCACACACACACACACACGTGCATTCATATACACACATACACGTACATTCACACACACACACGTGCATTCATATACACACACACGCGTACATTCACACACATACACGTACATTCATACACTCACGTACATGCACACACAAAGATAAAGATCCCCCGTATAGCCTAAACAGACTGTTGGGCAAGTGCTGTTAGCGAGCACCTATAGGGGCACGGCACACGAGGGGGTGGGTGGCCAGCACCACGCCCGGCCGCCTTTGTCTCCCTAGCGGAGATGTTTACACATCGCACCAGGTACTCATTTGAGGCTGAGTCGACCTAGGGGAGGCCCAGGACCTGTACATTCACACACACACGTGCATCCATACACACACACACGCACATTCACACACACACCTACATAAACACACACACACGCACATTCACAGACACACACCTACATTTACAACAACAACCGCCATTCGCCACTAAGTGGCGGTGACGTCACCACGACGCTTGTGCCAGGCCAAGTGCACCTTGAGGCCACGTGAAGTATCGAACGCCCGCTGGCAGGAGGTCACGGGGCAGACCCAGCAGGTGCCACGGGTCGACTGACCGAGATGACTGAGATGACTGGCTGATGCACCACTTGTGCCCCTACTGTGCCAACTTGCTGTGCTTTAGCCACCCGGCGCTCCGCTCGTTGTTGTGAGCGTCGCTCCTCCGCCCTCCGTTGTTGTTGGAGGGCGACTGCCTCCAACTGCCCAGTAGCGTCTTCACGAGCCTCCTCCACTGAGGCCGTCTTGACACCGCTGGTCATCGGCAAGTCCACTCAACTCCACGTCCTCCTGTACCACATCACTCCATCTCTTCTCTAGCCCGTGCTACACGTACATCCACACACACACACGTACATTCACATACACACACGCACGTACATTCACACACACACACTCGTACATCCACACACACCCGTACATTCACACACACACTCACGCATATATCATTTCACACACACACGCGTACATAAACACACACACACGCGCTTACATTCACACACACCTACATACACACACACACCTACACACACACCTACATACACACACACCTACACACACACACACATACACACATACACACACACACACCTACACACACACCTACATACACACACACACGTACATACACACGCGCGCTCATTCACAGACACACACGCACATACACACACACGTACACACACACACACGCGCGCGCTCCGCACTCAGTTCAAAGAGTAATGCCTCGAAAACAACATCACAGCAAGAAGCTAAATAATAGAGAGATGAAATATCACAGCAACGCGGTGACATTCAATGCTACAAATATCAGCGGCGTGACGCGGCGATGGGCAGACGGCGGAGGGAGTTGATGTGGCACCGTGGGGCAGCGAGCGTGGTGCAGTGGTTAGCGCACTGAACTCCAATCCCCACGGGTCCTGGGCTCTAACCTCACCCCCCCCCCCCGAACACCCACCCACCTCTCTAGGTCGACTCAGCCTTGATTGAGTACCTGGAACGGGGTGTATGACATTAACACTGGGAAGACAAAGGCGGCCGGGTGCGTTGTGTAACAAAGACATATTTCTTTTCTTGGTTCTTTCGGTAAAGTCACGTAGAAGGGAAATAATAAATAATAAAAATAAAATAATAAAAATAAACATAATACAATTATTTTATTATGTTTTATTTTTATGTTTTATTATTTCCCTTCCACGTGACTTTACCAAAGAACCAAGAAGATGAATCCCTGCAGTCACGAAAGCTTTAAAAAAAAGAAATATTTAATTGAGTTTTTTCTTTCTACGTCAGTTTACCGAAAGAACCAAAGAGTAATCTTGCAGTCACGAAAGCTCCTAATCAAGTTTAAACAATTGTTTTTCCTGGGTAGTAAGTGTCATTTCCTAATGCTTATGCCTCAAAAGTAGTGCTATATAATCCACAAACAAAATCGTGTTAGGGGCCGTCCATAAATGACGTCACGCGATTTTGGACGATTTTTGACCCCACCCCCCTCGTCACACGGCGTCACAAAAAGTCAGACCCCCCCCCCCAAATATGACGTCACAAAGCTCTCCCCCCCCCCCCAAAAAAAAAACATGCTTCAAATCGCTTTAAACTATTGTCATTGTAGTGCGTGTTTAATGCGGCGCTGCACTCTGATGTTGTAGGAGAAAACATTTATTTTAAAAAAAGTCTATTTAATTAAGTAGAACGTGTTGTCTATATTTATTTAAAGTTGCGCATTTTGATTGACGTCACATTTCTCACCCCCCCCCCTCGTCACACATCGTCACAAATGTCTGACCCCCCCATGTGCGTGACGTCATATATGGACGGCCCTATGTTCAAAGTGCGTCCAGTTCAAGTGGCGCGAAGATTCCCAGGCTGTTGAAGGCAACAGGGGAGTTTGTTTTACTATGTAGAGTCAGTGTGCGTGGTTGTGCGTGTTTTCAACGTGTCTCCATATGAGCCGTAGACGCTCCTCTTCTTGGCTCTTTCGGTAAAGTCACGTAGAAGGGAAGTAATAAAATAATAAAAAAAAACAAAAAAAATAATTTTCACGACGTTTCGGCCACAACGCAAGCAGCCGTCTTCAGGTGAAGAAGAGCACTGCCGCTAGGAGCTGTTCTTCACCTGAAGACGGCTGTGCGTTGTGGCCGAAACGTCGTGAGAATTATTTAATTATGTTTTTTTTTATTATTTTATTATTCCCTTCTACGTGACTTTACCGAAAGAACCAAGAAGATGAATCCCTGCAGTCACGAAAGCTTTAAACCGAGACGCTCGTTTAACAACACTAGCCCCAACTGCATATGGGTGGCTACAGGGGTGACTCTTTATCTTCATGAACAAAGACAAAGATCCCCCGTGAGCCTTGACACACTGGGGGCAAGTGCTGTTAAGCGAGCACCTAGGGGCTGGGTGGACCACCGCCGGCCGCCTTAGTCTCTCCCAGTGCTGATGTTTTACTAACACGTCGCACCGTGCGCTTGTTTGAGGCTGAGTCGACCTAGGGGAAGGCCACGGGATCTTCCCCCCTCCCCCATAATCGTCACTGCTGGTGTCGGTGCGGCTGTGGTGGTCTTGAGGAGGTCGTGGGTTCGAGCCCGACCGAGACGCTGCTGCTGTATATTTGGAGTTGCGTGTCTCTCTCTCTCATCATCATCACGGTGGCTTGGAGATGTTAACTACCTCGCCTGGTGTACAGGAGGTCGTGGGTTCGATCCCGACCCTGACGCTGCTGCTGTATATTTGAGTTGCGNCTCTCTCTCTCATCATCATCACGGTGGTGAGATGTTAACTACCTCGCCTGGTGTACAGGAGTCGTGGGTTCGATCCCGACCTGACGCCTGCTGCTGTATATTTGGAGTTTGCGTCTCTCTCATCATGATCACGGTGGCTAGGAGATGTTAACTACCTCGCCTGGTGTACAGGAGGTCGTGGGTTCGATCCCGACCCTGACGCTGCTGCTGTATATTTGGAGTTGCGTCTCTCCTCTCATCACGGTGGCTAGGAGATGTTAACTACCTCGCCTGGTATACAGGAGGTCGTGGGTTCGTCCCGACCCTGACGCCTGCTGTATATTTGGAGTTGCGTCTCATCATCACGGTGGCTAGGAGATGTTAACTACCTCGCCTGGTGTACAGGAGGTCGTGGGTTCGATCCCGACCCTGACGCTGCTGTATATTTGGAGTCTGCTGNCTCTCTCTCCTCTCATCACGGTGGCTTGGAGATGTTAACTACCTCGCCTGGTATACAGGAGGTCGTGGTTCGATCCCGACCCAGACGCCTGCTGTATATTTGGAGTCTGCGTCTCTCATCATCACGGTGGCTGGAGATGTTAACTACCTCGCCTGGTGCACAGGAGGTCGTGGGTTCGATCCCGACCCTGACGCTGCTGTATATTTGGAGTCTAGTGTCTCATCGTGGTGAGATGTTAACTACCTCGCCTGGTGTACAGGAGGTCGTGGTTCGTCCGACCTGACGCTGCTGTATATTTGGAGTTGTGTCTCTCTCATCATCACGGTGGCTAGGAGATGTTAACTACCTCGCCTGGTGTACAGGAGGTCGTGGGTTCGATCCCGACCCTGACGCCTGCTGTATATTTGGAGTTTGCGTGTCTCATCTCTCATCACGGTGGCTAGGAGATGTTAACTACCTCGCTTGGTATACAGGAGGTCGTGGGTTCGATCCGACCCTGACGCCTGCTGTATATTTGGAGTCTGCGTGTTCTCTCTCTCATCATCACGGTGGCTAGGAGATGTTAACTACCTCGCCTGGTGTACAGGAGGTCGTGGTTCGATCCCGACCCTGACGCCTGCTGTATATTTGGAGTCTGCNTGNCTCTCTCTCTCATCATCACGGTGGCTTGGAGATGTTAACTACCTCGCCTGGTATACAGGAGGTCGTGGTTCGTCCGACCCTGACGCCTGTGTATTTGGAGTCTGCGTGTCTCTCATCATCACGGTGGCTAGGAGATGTTAACTACCTCGCCTGGTGCACAGGAGGTCGTGGGTTCGATCCCGACCCTGACGCCTGCTGTATATTTGGAGTTTGCGTGTTTTCTCTCTCTCATCATCACGGTGGCTAGGAGATGTTAACTACCTCGCCTGGTTCGTGGGTTCGATCCGACCCTGACGGCTGCTGTATATTTGGAGTCTGCGTGTCTCTCTCTCATCATCACGGTGGCTGGAGATGTTAACTACCTCGCCTGGTGTGCAGGAGGTCGTGGGTTGATCCCACCCTGACGCCTGCTGTATATTTGAGTTTGCGTGTCTCTCTCTCTCATCATCACGGTGGCTTGGAGATGTTAACTACCTCGCCTGGTGTACAGGAGGTCGTGGGTTCGATCCGACCCTGACGCNTGCTGCTGTATATTTGGAGTCTGTGTCTCTCATCATCGTGGCTAGGAGATGTTAACTACCTCGCCTGGTGTACAGGAGGTCGTGGGTTCGATCCGACCCTGACGCNTGCTGCTGTATATTTGGAGTTTGCGTGNTTCTCTCTCTCATCATCACGGTGGCTAGGAATGTTAACTACCTCGCCTGGTGTACAGGAGTCGTGGGTTCGATCCCGACCCAGACGCCTGCTGTATATTTGGAGTCTACGTGTCTCTCTCATCATCACGGTGGCTAGGAGATGTTAACTACCTCGCCTGGTGCACAGGAGGTCGTGGGTTCGATGCCGACCCTGACGCCTGCTGTATATTTGGAGTTTGCGTGTTTCTCTCTCTCTCATCATCATCACGGTGGCTAGGAGATGTTAACTACCTCGCCTGGTATACAGGAGGTCTGGGTTCGATCCCGACCCTGACGCCTGCTGTATATTTGGAGTTTGCGTGACTCTCTCTCATCATCACGGTGGCTAGGAGATGTTAACTACCTCGCCTGGTGCACAGGAGGTCGTGGGTTCGATCCCGACCCTGACGCCTGTGTATTTGGAGTCTGCGTGTCTCTCATCATCACGGTGGCTAGGAGATGTTAACTACCTCGCCTGGTATACAGGAGGTTGTGGGTTCGATCCCGACCCTGACGCCTGCTGCTGTATATTTGGAGTTTGCGTGTCTCTCATCATCACGGTGGCTAGGAGATGTTAACTACCTCGCCTGGTGCACAGGAGGTCGTGGTTCGATCCCGACCTGACGCCTGCTGCTGTATTTGGAGTCTGCGTGTCTCTCTCTCTCATCATCATCACGGTGGCTAGGAGATGTTAACTACCTCGCCTGGTGCACAGGAGGTCGTGGGTTCGATCCCACCCAGACGCCTGCTGCTGTATATTTGGAGTTTGCGTGTCTCTCTCTCTCATCATCATCACGTGGATGTTTCTCNCTCGGGACCGCCACCATCACCCCACCACAACCGCCACCCACCAGAACCACCGCCGCCACGCCCACCACCGTACACCACCGCACCACACCACCATGCCCGACCACCACCACGACCACCACCACCACCACACCGCCACCACCACCACCACCGCCACCACCCACCACCACCGCCACGTCGCACCTCTGCGGGGTCCTCACCTTGTATCAACAATATTACTAATTGTTATTTAATTGCATGGTATCAATCATTAACCACGTATTTCAATCCATTTTTAATTTATCATAAACACATTCCTGCGGAGGGAGCTGGTAGGAACGTTGAGTTGCTCGGTCAATGGCCTGCAGGGTCAACGGCGGCGTGGTGTATTCCGCAAATATGGCCGACTGTGAGGGCGGGCACAAGCCGGCGTGAGTGGGTTAAACGTTGAGTTTTATAAGGGCACCACGGGGTGACCAGCCCTCCCCTCCCCACCCAGCCCAACCCCTCCCACCCCCACCCAGCCCACTCACCCCACCCAGCCCCTCCCACCTCCCTCTCCACCCAGCCCCTCCCCACCTCCCACCCAGCCCCTCCCCACCCTCCCTCCCCACCCAGCCCCTCCCCACCCAGCCCCTCCCCGCCCTCCCCTCCCCACCCAGCCCCACCCTCCCCACCCAGCCCCTCCCTGCATGACGGACACAATAATCTCCTGTGGGCTGGTGTAACCAGGAGGTTCCTACCAGTATAATTCTAATTGTGATTATTAAAAATGCCTATGAATCATTAACCAGTATCATTCACCATCATCACAATTGCTGTCGGAATAATGAATTTGATCATTCCACGGCTATTCAGTCACCCCCGTTCGTTCAATCGTTTCATCATAATTTACTAGAGATCAATAAGTATGTCACTGCGTGCCTATACTAGTGTTTCATTCAATCATTGTCATCATTGTCGTCAATTTCCCTTCGCCGATGTGGTCGTCGCAGTTTTGNCTNCTCCGTTGCTACCTCCTCTCGTCTCTTTAATTCGCCTATCTCCACCACCCTCACAGTAGAGTGAGTGNGAGTGAGTTGTGAGCTGAGTGTGGTGAGTGGTAGGTGAGTCTNAGTTGTGAGGAGGTGNGTTGTGAGTGAGTGTGAGTGAGTGAGTGTGAGTCTGAGTGACTGGTGTAGTTGTGAGTGAGTGTGAGTGAGTGGGTAGTCTGTGAGTGTGAGTGAGTGTGAGTGAGTGTGAGTGAGTGGTAGTCTGTGAGTGACTGGTGACACGTGTGAGTAGNGTGAGTGAGTGACTGATCTGTGAGTGAGTGAGTGTGAGTGAGTGTGAGTGAGTGTGAGTCTGTGGGTGAGTGAGTATGTGAGTGAGTGTATAGTCTGTGAGTCTGTGGNGTGAGTCTGTGNGNGTGAGTGAGTGTGAGTGAGTCTGTGAGGTGTNAGTCTGTGAGTGAGTGAGTGTGTGAGTGTGAGTCTGTGAGTGTGTGAGTATGTGAGTGTGAGTGTCTGTGAGTGTGAGTGAGTGTGAGTGAGTGTGTGAGTGGNGTGANTGTGAGTCTGTGAGTGGTGAGTGNGNGTCTGTGANTGTGAGTCTGTGAGTCTGTGAGTGAGTGGNGTCTGTGAGTGAGTGAGTGTGAGTCTGTGAGTGTGTGAGTATGTGAGTGTGAGTGTCTGTGAGTTGTGAGTGAGTGNGTGAGTGTGAGTCTGTGAGTGAGTGNGGTGAGTGAGTGTGAGTCTGTGAGTGTGAGTGAGTGTGAGTCTGTGAGTGATGTAGTCTGTGAGTCTGTNAGTGAGTGTGAGTCTGTGAGTGTGAGTGAGTGTGAGTCTGTGAGTCTGTGAGTGAGTATGTGAGTGTGNGTCTGTGAGTGTGAGTGAGTGTGAGTTGTGAGTCTGTGAGTGAGTCTGTGAGTGTGAGTCTGTGAGTGTGAGTGAGTGTGAGTCTGTGAGTGAGTGTGAGTGAGTGTGAGTGAGTGTGAGTCTGTGAGTGGTGAGTGTGAGTGAGTGTGAGTGAGTGTGAGTCTGTGAGTGTGAGTGAGGTATGTGAGTGTGANTGAGTGGGAGTTGTGGTGTGAGTGAGNATGTGNGTGGTGTGTGAGTGAGTGTGTAGTNTGTGTAGTGTGGTGNGTGGAGTGACTGTGAGNGTGNGTGGTAAGTGAGTGAGTGTGCAGTCTGTGTAGTGNGTGTGAGTCTGTGAGNGTGGTGGTGTGAGTNAGTGTGTAGTGTAGTNTGTGGTGGGTGAGTTGCTGTGAGTGNGTGTGNGTGNGTGGTGAGTNAGTGTGNGTGGTGTGAGTGTGTAGTCTGTGAGGAGTGTGGTGNGTGTGTGNGTCCTGTGAGTGTGGTGCTGTGATAGTGNGTTCGTGAGTGAGTGTGTAGTGNGTGTGAGTGAGTGTGAGTTGTGNGTGTGAGTTGTGAGTATGTGGTGTGNGTGTGAGTCTGTGCCTCAAG
Organism: Lethenteron camtschaticum; assembly: GCA_018977245.1. Lineage (NCBI taxonomy): Eukaryota > Metazoa > Chordata > Hyperoartia > Petromyzontiformes > Petromyzontidae > Lethenteron > Lethenteron camtschaticum. Next base: position 1,418,024 of record MU249629.1, read on the forward strand.
ATGTGGTGGAAGTTGTGAGTCTGTGAGNCTGTGAGTGAGTCTGTGAGNGTGAGTGGTCGTGAGTGAGTGTGNGTGCTGTGCAGTGGTGNTGCTGTGAGTGTGNGTCCTGTGAGTGTGGTGCAGTTGAGTGCTGTGGCCAGTGCAGTTGTGGTGTGAGTCTGTGNGATGTGAGTCTGTGAGTGTGAGTGAGGTGAGNCTCACTGCCTCAGTGTGCCGGTAAGGTCTGGCAAGGATTATTCACATCGCCTTGCTAGGCACGCTGAGGAGAGGCTTGCGGAGCCCAATGCGGTTTCAGGAAAGGGCGGTCCTGCACAGATGNCATATTTTCTGTCCGTCTGCTACAGCAAGGTGTAGGAATTCCAAAAAGACCTACATCTCTGCTTTATTGACCTGGTCAAGGCCTATGATACCATCAGTAGGACTGGGCTCTGGGTTGTTCTTCGTGCTTTCAGTCCCTGACCTCTGCTCACGATCATTAAGGACCTTCATGATGGTGAGCGGGCCCGGGTAAAACTACGTGGCCGGAGTCGGAGCCTTTCCCTGTACACCTTGGGTGCGACAGGGATGTCCTCTGGCTCCCACATTATTTAACATCTATTTTGACCGCGTAGTTCGTGAAGCCTTCAATAGCTGTACCGGGGAATTTCCATTTGGTACAGATATAATGGAGGCTGATCGACGCCCGGTGCGATCAAGGGATGGCTCCCTATTGGTCAACCACGTTATGTATGCCGATGATTTGGTAATGCTGCTCACTCAGAAGAGGAGTTGGAGACGCTGCTGCTGAGACTGGAGCGTGCCACTAAGAGGTGGGCCTTACCATCAGCCCACCAAAACTAAGCACTGTCTGGGTATTTTGTACCATCGGACACTCCACCCCACAACTCCCAATTGGTGATGGGCAGTTGTGGAGAGAGTGGAGAGTTTCCCATACCTGGGCAGTGTGCTTATGACGGCTCCAGTCTATCAGCAGAGGTCTCACTCCGAATCAGTCGAGCGCAATATGTTTTCATCGGTTGCGTAACGCTGTGTGGAAGCTACCTGGTCTGTCGCTCCGCACGAAGCTTCAGGTCTTCTCGGCCACGGTCATTCCTCCTTCTCTACGCTTGCGAGACGTGGACCCCCTGGTGGAGCATCTTCGCCGGTTGGAAACATTTAGGCTGGCCTGCCTACGATCCATCCTGGTTTAACCAGGCTGGATTGTGTGAGGAGCTCACAAATCCTTGAAAGATCTGGGCAAAGTCCATCAGTGAGCTCCTCCGGCAGGCAAGGCTGCGTTGGCTGGGTCATGTAGCCCGCATGCCCAGCCACCGCATGCCTAAACAGCTTTTGTTCGGCCGGATCGAGGGGCTAGACAGGCGCGGCACGGGCTGGAGAAGAGATGGAGTGATGTGGTACAGGAGGACGTGGAGCTGAGTGGACTTGCCGATGACTGGTACCAGCGGTGTCAAGATCGGCCTCAGTGGAGGAGGCTCGTGAAGGACGCTACTGGCAGTTGGAGGCAGTCGCCCTCCAACAACAACGGAGGGCGGAGGAGCGACGCTCACAACAACGAGCGGAGCGCCGGGTGGCTAAAGCGCAGCAAGTTGGCACAGTAGGGGCACAGGTGGTGCATCAGCCAGTCATCTCGTCATCTCGGTCAGTCGACCCGTGGAACCTGGGTCTGTCCCCGTGACCTCCTGCCAGCGGGCTTTCGACACTTCACGTGGCCTCAGGTGCACTTGGCCTGGCACAAGATCGTGGTGACGTCACCGCCACTTAGTGGCGAATGGCGGTTGTTGTTGCTTGTTGNTGTCTGTGAGTGTGAGTGAGTGTGANTGAGTGNGAGTCTGTGAGTGAGTGTGAGTCTGTGAGTGTGTGAGTCTGTGAGTGTGATGTGTGAGTGAGTGTGAGTGTGTGTGAGTCTGTGAGTGTGAGTGAGTGTGAGTGAGCGTTGTGTGAGTCTGTGAGTGTGAGTGATGGTGTGTGAGTCAGTGTGAGTGTGAGTGAGTGAGTGTNAGGTGTGTGGAGCGTGTGAGTGAGTCTGTGAGTGTGAGTGTGAGTGAGTCTGTGAGTGTGAGTGAGTGAGTGTGAGTGAGTGTGAGTCTGTGAGTGNGAGTGAGGTGTGTGTGAGTCTGTGAGTGTGAGTGAGTCTGTGAGTGGTGATAACGAGTGAGNCTGTGAGTGTGAGTGATCTGTGAGTGTGAGTGAGTCTGTGAGTGTGTATGTGTGAGTGAGTCTGTGAGTGTGAGTGAGTGTGAGTGAGTGTGTGAGTGTGTGCAGTTCCGTGGTCCATTTCGCGTGAAAGCGCCATGCCTAAGCTCCTGTATTAATTATTTTGAGATAAGGGGCCGTCCATAAATGACGTCACGTACCTGGGGGGTGGGGGGTGAGAAATGTGACGTCACGTAAAAATGCGCAACTTTAAATCAATATAGACGACACGTTCTACTTAATTAAATAGACGTTTTTAAATAAATGTTTCTCCTACAACATCAGAGTGCAGCGCCACATCAAACACGCACTACAATGACAATCGTTTAAAGCGATTTGAAGCATATTTTTTTTTNGGGGGGGGGGGCAGAGCTTTGTGACGTCATATTTAACGCCTGCTGCTGTGTATTTGGAGTTTGCGTGGCTCTCTCTCATCATCATCATCACGGTGGCTAGGAGATGTTAACTACCTCGCCTGGTGTACAGGAGGTCGTGGGTTCGATCCCGACCCTGATGCCTGCTGCTGTATAGTTGGAGTTTGCGTGTCTCTCTCTCATCATCATCATCATGGTGGCTAGGTGATGTTGACTACGTCGCCCGGTATACAGGTGGTCGTGGGTTCGATCCCGACCCTGACGCCTGCTGCTGTATATTTGGAGTTTGCGTGTCTCTCTTTCTCATCATCAACACGGTGCCTGGGAGATGTTAACTACCTCGCCTGGTATACAGGAGGTCGTGGGTTCGATCCCGACCCTGACGCCTGCTGCTGTATATTTGGAGTTTTTTGTCTCTCTCTCTCATCATCACGGTGGCTAGGAGATGTTAACTACCTCGCCTGGTATACAGGAGGTCGTGGGTTCGATCCTGACCCTGACGCCTGCTGCTGTATATTTGGAGTTTGCGTGTCTCTCTCTCNCATCATCATCACGGTGGCTAGGAGATGTTAACTACCTCGCCTGGTATACAGGAGGTCGTGGGTTCGATCCCGACCCTGACGCTTGCTGCTGTATATTTGGAGTTTGCGTGTCTCTCTCTCATCATCACGGTGGCTAGGGATGTTAACTACCTCGCCTGGTATACAGGAGGTCGTGGGTTCGATCTCGAGCCTGACGCCTGCTGCTGTATATTCGGAGTCTGCGTGTCTCTCTCTCTCTCTGTGGTTGCGTGGATTTTTCTCCGTGTCCTCCGAGTTTTCTCCTCCACGTGCGTTTCGAGTGGTTGTGCTGCTGCTATAAATGTTCGCCGCTTCTTCTCTGGGCTATCATTAGCGATAGTCGGTTCGCTTCTGAAGAAGAGCTCCATTGCAGCTCAGTGGGGGCCGTTAAACGTGATGAAAGAAAAGAAAAAGTCCTAGTCCAATGAGTGGCTGTCACCCACGTGGCAGATAAGCCCATGGCCAGGCAATTATCGTTTTGTTATTTAAGCTGAGCGATGTGGAAAAAAAAACTAGAACATGATTTTTACCTTTTCTCGGAAATAACACAGCAGGAGGTGTTTGCGTGTCTCTCTCTCTCTCCCATCACCACCACCACCACTGTGTTAAGATGTTCAAACATTAAAAATAACCAAAGGCTACGAAGATATCTTCCGTGTAGCCTACGCAGACTGGTGGTGTGGCAAGGGAGCAACAGCGCCTACGAAAGCATCGCGGCCGCCTTTGTCTCCCCAGTGGCGATGTTTTTTAAATCCTTTATATTAAGTTCGCTTGCGTGCTTGCTTGCTTGCTTAGGACCGTGCAAACCTTTCGGTCGTGTTTTAACCCACTTCCCGTGATCCAATCGAGCTGACATTTTCCACACAGACTCGTTGTGCCAGACAATTAATGTTCGTGAAAGAAAATTCCCAAAATTTTACACGTTTTAGGCAAAAAATTTTTATTTTACATATATTCAAAAGAACTCATTCTTGGCTTTGGCTGAACGTCACAGTATACGAGCCCAGAGCGTAACCCCTCCACAGGCCGTGGCGGAGTAGCGCAGTTGGTAGCGCCCTCGCTTCCCATGCCAAAGGTCGCGGGATCGATCCCCGCGTCTTCTACAGGCGAATATATTTTTAAATCCTTTATATTAAGTTCGCCGCCACGCATATAAAGGATTTATAGTGAGAAACTTTGTTTTTACGGGTTATACGTATTAACACATCCACGCTCGGTAGCCGTGTGAGGTTCAGTCGATCTAGGAGGGTAGGAGACCCTGGACCAGCTCAGATAATCGTCTCTTGGTGTTGGTGGCCGTGAGCGGGAATCGAACTCGGGTGGCCGGGTTCGTAGCGCTAACCGCTGCGCCACCGCTCCCCACTCAACAACAACAAGCACAGCCTCCATCCGCCACTAAGTGTCGGTGACGTCACCACGGCGTCAGTGCCAGGCCACGTGCACGTTGAGGCCACGTGAAATGTCGAACGCCCGCTGCCAGGAGGTCACGGGGCCAGAGCCAGCAGGTGCCACGGGTCGACTGACTGAGATGACCGACAGATGCACCGACTGTACCAATTCGCTGCGTTTTATCCACCCGGCGTTCCGCTCGTTGTTGTGAGCGTCGCTCCTCCGCCCTCCGTTGTTGTTGGAGGGCAGCGACCGCATCCCAAGTGACCAGTAGCGTCCTTCACGAGCTCACAAAGACAAAGATCACCCGTGTAGGCTGTAACGGACTGTTGGGGCAAGTGCTGTTAGCGAGTAGCACCTTTAAAGGTCGACACGGCACACGAGGGGGTGGGTGGCCAGCACCACGCACCAATTATATAACTATCACGACAGGGCATCATCAAGTCTGCGTTCAACACACATCATGCTTGTGGATAATATATGCACACAACACGTGCTTTGATGATGATAATAATAATGTAAGCATTGTCCTAAGAAACTGTTTGGCGTACGTACGCTTGTTTGTGCGTATGTATGTCGAACTTCTTTCACACCGTATGTAGCCAAGCCGTCCTAATCGGAGGTGCCGGGGGAACTAAACACCGAAAGCAGTTCTAAAGAAACGAGTTTTAAATCTACACCAGAGGTACAGCCTCGTGTATTGGCCGTGTCTCACCACCGGTGTTAGGACAATGAACGACACTTAAACGCGACCAGTACAAGGGCAATGCACACACATTCTAGATTTGAAGCTTTCGTGACTGCAATGATTCATATTCTTAGGTTTTTTCGGTAAAGTCACGTAGGTAAAAAACATTAAAAAGTAAAATAAAATAAAAATCACAACGTTTCGGAGGCAACACAAGCTTCCGTCTTCGTGGCTGTGACAGTTCCACCTGAAGACGGAAGCTTGTGTTGCCTCCGAAACGTCGTGATTTTTTTTTATTTAACTTTTTAATGTTTTTTACCTACGTGACTTTACCGAGAAAAACCTAAGAATATGAAAAATGCACACACACGCGTGCTTTGATGATAATGCTGATGATGATGCACGCACTGATTGGCCTACTACACCAGAGCTAAATCCTCCTTCATTGGCTTCGTCTCACCACCGGTGTTAGGCAACAACAGCACAAAGGCGATGCAAATACCAAACGCGTCAGCTCGGGTTGAGCGGCTACATCTTACGGGAACATTTCACTGGTAGGAACCTCCTGGTTACACTAGCCCACAGGGGATTATTGTGTCCGTCCGTCCGTCGTGCAGGGAGGGACTGGGTGGGGAGGGTGGGGAGGGGCTGGGTGGGGAGGGTGAAGCTGGGTGGGGAGGAAAGGGTGGGGAGGGGCTGGGTGGGGAGGGTGGGGCTGGGTGGGAGGTGGGAGGGGTGGGGCTGGGTGGGGAGGGGCTGGTCACCCTGTGGTGCCCTTATAAAACTCAACGTTTAACCTACTCACGCCGGCTTGTGCCCGCCCTCACAGTCGGGCATATTTGCGGAATACACCACACCGCCGTTGACCCTGCAGGCCATTGACCGAGCAACCCAACGTTATATAAATAAAAGTAACCAATTAATTAAAGGTAAGCGTTGATGTGGCAGCAGGCGCCGCGTCATTGACGTACTTCTCGACCGCGAGTTAAACGAAGTCTTCTTGGTTCTTTCGGTAAAGTCACGTAGAAGGGAAGTAATACAATAATTTTATTATGTTTTATTTTTATTATTTTATTACTTCCCTTCTACGTGACTTTACCGAAAGAACCAAGAAGATGAATCCCTGCAGTCACGAAAGCTTTAAATCGAAATTTCAACGAAGTCGTTATTAGAACCGTTGTTTAAAAAAAAAAGGTTTTTAAGGAGTTTATTTGTGTTTGTGTTAGATCGCGTGAATATATGAATGTGTCGTTAAACCGCCACCACCCGACACAGCCACCTAGTAAGGGTTGTTTCACGTAAGCAGTACGTGCCAATTCGTCACTAGTACAGCCACACCTGTGTGTTGGGGCCTGATGAAGCTGGTTGAAATTACTGGCGAAACGTCGGGCTTAGGTCGTAAATGTTGTGGCTTGGCTCTCCAACACACAACCGGTGTGTTGTACTAGTATACTACACTATATACTACTATACACTACACTATACACTACACTATACACTACACTATACACTACACTATAACACTATACTACTATACACTACACTATACACTACACTATACAATATGCTACTATACACTACACTATACACTACACGATACACTACACTATACAATATACTACACTATACACTACACTATAAACTACACTATACAATATACTACACTACTATACACTACACGATACACTACACTATACACTACACTATACACTACACTATATACTACACTACTATACACTACACTATACACTACACTACTATACAGTACATTATACGCTACACTACTATACACTACACTATACAATATACTACTATACACTACACGATACACTACACTATACAATATACTACACTACTATACACTACACGATACACTACACTATACACTACACTACACTACACTATACACTACACTATACTATACACTACACGATACACTACACTATACACTACACTACACACTAGTGCTGTACTAGTGACGAATTGGCCACGTTCTGTTTACTTGACAACCCTTACTGGTTCGCTGTGTCGGGCAGTGGCGAGTTTAACGACGCGTTTACATATTTACGCGATCTAACCCAAGCACACACTAAAAACAACCTCTATTAACGATGATATTGGTCGCGAACACTCTACTGCGTGTTAAACTGGGGTATCATCGTCGCGTGGAATTTCATAGCAGCTAAATAATTTAAAGAATCTAACCGCATGTTTGCAAGAATGTACGCCCTATGAATAATACATGCGTTGTATGCATTGAACATCCTAAACGACACCTGCTGTATCATTGCCTGCCGGGGCTAAAGCCGAAATGAAAGAACAGTCCAATGTATAAAATTTAAGCGCGTTGGTACCCGGGTAAGATGCACCGGCTCTCAAGATCGTTCAAACTTAACAATATTTTTTAGAGTAATTCCTGCAGTCACGAAAGCTTCGAATCCAGTTTGAACCACCGCTCTGAGTTTGATCATTGGTTTTCTACCTTTCGATGTAAAGCTTTCGTGACTGCAGGGATTCATCTTCTTGGTTCTTTCGGTAAAGTCACGTAGAATGACAGACCTGCTCTCTACCTGAGGACGGCTGCTTGCGTTGTGGCCGAAACGTCGTGAGAATTATTTTATTATGTTTTATTTTTATTATTTTATTATTTACATTCTACGTGACTTTACCGAAAGAACCAAGAATATGTTTTTTACCCTTCTATCTGGCAACAAAACTGACACCTTTTTTACAAGGAGTCATGTTTGCATAGACCACAATACTCGCAGCCATAATGCTAACAAAAAACACAACTCTGATAATATATGCACTGTCCTTGAAGTTGATTGGTCCACACCCGAGACAGCTTTCCTTAGAGCCTAGTCTCACGTGGGTTGGACCAGATGACGCCAAAAGGGTTTGTTCACACTTAACTTCTAATCTAGCAATCTTTGGAAGAACGCGATCAACCAGGCTATGCGTTACCTGTGTGTTAACAGACTCTCTGCGTTGCATTACACTTCCTAATTCTACTAAACTTGCTTTTTTGTGCTTGTTTGTAAGTCCCATTGTCTATCCTCTGGCCGCTATGGGCTGGAATTCCACGCAACTCTCTCATTGTTTTCTACCCCCCCCCTCTGCCCTACCCCCTCTTTCTATTTAAGGCCTCGACACAGAAGTGTTGTCTGTCTGTGTGTCTATGTGTGTGTCTCTCACTGTGTGTCTCTGTCTGTGTCTCTGTGTGTGTCTCTGTCTCTGCGTGTGTCTCTCTCTCTGTGTGTCTCTGTCTGTGTCTATGTGTGTCTCTCTCTGTTCTCTCTCTCTTTCTCTCTACTTGTGTGTCTGTCTGTGTGTCTCTGTGTGTGTCTCTCTGTGTGTCTCTGTGTGTTCTTGCTCTCTACTTTGGGGCTGTCTGTGTGTCTATGTGTGTGTAAATGTGTGTCTCTGTGGGTTCTCTCTCTGCTTGTGTGTTTGTCTGTGTGTCTATGTTGTGTTCATATCTCTGTTCTCTCTCTACTTGTGTTTCTTTCTGTGTGTCTATGTTGTGTGTCTCTCTCTGTGTGTCTCTGTATGTGTCCCCTCTCTACTTGTGTGTCTGTCTCCGTGTCTGTGTTTTGTCTCTCTCAAATTTAGCATGCTTTGGAAGAACGTTAATCAACCACGGGGAGAGAGAGATACACGCAAACTCCAAATATACAGCAGCAGGCGTTAGGGTTGGGATCGAAACCGCAACCTCCTGTGTACCAGGCGAGGTAGTTAACATCTCTTCGCCACCATGATGTTGATGATGAAAGAGACACGCAAACTCCAAATATACAGCAGCAGGCGTTAGGGTTGGGATCGATTCCACGACCTCCTGTACACCAGGCGAGGTAGTTAACATCTCCTAGCCACCGTGGCGCCCCTTAAGTAAACAAAACGTAAATAAAGCATACGCGTTAAAATTGCATTAGTACATGAATTTCTAAGCGTGGCGAAGGCCGTGAAACCACAGAAAAAACCGGTCCCAGAACGCACCAAGGCAACACAAGTAAACAAAATTGTGTGAAAATAAAACCTATTAGTTAGTCTGCAGAAGCAGCGCATGCGAAAAAGCCCGAGTGATTGCTTTCTTTTGACGGCTTAGCTCCCAAATGCAAAAAAAACCCGGAGAAATAATTTACTCCCAAAAGGCCCCGCGGCGCTGATAAGATGTGTTCAAACGAAATAAACTCGCATTATATTTCGTCGTTCTTTGCTGGTTTCACACAGAAAGCCGAATGTGACGAAGATGAGTTGAATTTCGATTGAAAGCTTTCGTGACTGCAGGGATTCATCTTCTTGGTTCTTTCGGTAAAGTCACGTAGAATGGAAGTAATAAAATAATAAAATATAAAACATTAAAAATTATATTTCGATTTAAAGCTTTCGTGACTGCAGGGATTCATCTTCTTAGTTCTTTCGGTAAAGTCACGTAGAAGGGAAATAATAAAATAATAAAAATAAAACCTTATAAAATAATTCTCACGACGTTTCGGCCACAACGCAAGCAGCCGTCCTCAGGTGAAGAACAGGTCNGTCGACAGACGGCTGCTTGCGTTGTGGCCGAAACGTCGTGAGAATTATTTTATTATGTTTTGTTTTTATTATTTTATTATTTCTATTCAACGTGACTTTACCGAAAGAACCAAGAAGAGGATGAGTTATGTATGACCTCCGGTCTGCTCCTTGGCTGTTAACAAGACGGCCTGTTTCTGCAGTTGTGTGTGTGTGTGCGTGTCAGAACAATATTTTACAGATATAAACTTTATTTTCAATAAGGAACACCCCTTGAAAAAAAACATAACAAAGATCCCTACCACCCGTGTAGCCTTAACAGACTGTTGGGGCAAGTGCTGTTAGCGGTCACCACCCGTGTAGCCTTAGGGGTCGTCCATAAATGACGTCACGCACCTGGGGGGGGGGGGTCAGACATTTGTGACGATGTGTGACGAGGGGAGGGGGGTTTCAGAAATCAAAATGCGCAACTTTAAATAATAAATAGATACAAAACGTTCTGCTTAATTAAATATACTTTGTAATAAATGTTTTCTCCTACAACATCAGAGTGCAGCGCCACATTAAATACGCACTACAATGACAATAGTTTAAAGCGATTTGAAGCATGTTTCATTTGGGGGGGGGCCAGAGCTTTGTGACGTCAAATTTGAGGGGGGGTCTGACTTTTTGTGAGCAGCGACCAAAATACTCATTGTAGCGTAGTAATTACATTCTCATTGGCGTAGTTACTACATTATCAGTGGTGTAGTAACTACATTACCAGTGGCGTAGTAACTACATTATCAGTGGTGTAGTAACTACATTACCAGTGGCGTAGTAACTACATTATCAGTGGTGTAGTAACTACATTACCAGTGGTGTAGTGACTACATTATCAGTGGTGTAGTAACTACATTACCAGTGGCGTAGTAACTACATTATCAGTGGTGTAGTAACTACATTACCAGTGGCGTAGTTACTACATTACCAGTGGTGTAGTAACTACATTACCAGTGGTGTAGTAACTACATTACCAGTGGTGTAGTGACTACATTATCACTGGCGTAGTAACTACATTATCAGTGGCGTAGTAACTACATTATCAGTGGCGTAGTAACTACATCATCAGTGGCGTAGTAACTATATTATCAGCGGCGTAGTAACTACATTATCAGTGGTGTAGTAACTACATTATCAGTGGTGTAGTAACTACATTATCAGTGGCGTAGTAACTACATTATCAGTGGTGTAGTAACTACATTATCAGTGGCGTAGTAACTATATTATCAGTGGCGTAGTAACAACATTATCAGTGGCGTAGTAACTACATTATCAGTGGTGTAGTAACTACATTACCAGTGGCGTAGTTACTACATTATCAGTGGCGTAGTAACTACATTATCAGTGGTGTAGTGACTACATTATCAGTGGCGTAGTAACTACATTATCAGTGGCGTAGTAACTACATTATCAGTGGCGTAGTAACTACATCATCAGTGGCGTAGTAACTATATTATCAGTGGCGTAGTAACTATATTATCAGTGGCGTAGTAACAACATTATCAGTGGTGTAGTAACTACATTATCAGTGGCGTAGTAACTACATTATCAGTGGTGTAGTAACTACATTATCAGTGGCGTAGTAACTATATTATCAGTGGTGTAGTAACTACATTATCAGTGGCGTAGTGACTACATTATCAGTGGCGTAGTTACTACATTATCAGTGGTGTAGTTACTACATTATCAGTGGTGTAGTAACTACATTATCAGTGGTGTAGTTACTACATTATCAGTGGTGTAGTAACTACATTATCAGTGGTGTAGTTATTACATTATCAGTGGTGTAGTTACTACATTATCAGTGGTGTAGTAACTACATTATCAGTGGTATAGTATCTACATTATCAGTGGTGTAGTTACTACATTATCAGTGGTGTAGTAACTACATTATCAGTGGTGTAGTTACTACATTATCAGTGGTGTAGTAACTACATTATCAGTTTCGTAGTAACTACATTATCAGTGGTGTAGTAACTACATTATCAGTGGCATAGTAACTACATTATCAGTGGGTAGTAACTACATTATCAGTGGCATAGTAACTACATTATCAGTGGTGTAGTAACTACATTATCAGTGGCGTAGTAACTACATTATCAGTGCGTAGTAACTACATTATCAGTGGCGTAGTAACTACATTATCAGTGGTGTAGTAGCTACATTATCAGTGGTGTAGTAACTACATTATCAGTGGAGTAGTGACTACATTATCAGTGGCGTAGTAACTACATTATCAGTGGTGTAGTAGCTACATTATCAGTGGGTAGTAACTACATTATCAGTGGCGTAGTGACTACATTATCAGTGGCGTAGTAACTACATTATCAATGCGTAGTAACTACATTATCAGTGGCGTAGTAACTACATTATCAGTGGTGTAGTAGCTACATTATCAGTGGTGTAGTAACTACATTATCAGTGTCGTAGTAACTACATTATCAGTGTCGTAATAACTACATTATCAGTGGCGTAGTAACTACATTACAGTGGTGTAGTAATACATTATCAGTGTCGTAATAACTACATTATCAGTGGCGTAGTAACTACATTATCAGTGGCGTAGTAACTACATCATCAGTGGTGTAGTAACTACATTATCAGTGGCGTAGTGACTACATTATCAGTGGTGTAGTGACTACATTATCAGTGGTGTAGTAACTACATTATCAGTGCGTAGTAACTACATTATCAGTGGCGTAGTAACTACATTATCAGTGGCGTAGTAACTACATTATCAGTGGTGTAGTAACTACATTATCAGTGGCGTAGTTACTACATTATCAGTAGCGTAGTAACTACATTATCAGTGGCGTAGTAACTACATTATCAGTGGCGTAGTAACTACATCATCAGTGGCGTAGTAACTACATTATCAGTGGTGTAGTAACTACATTATCCGTGGTGTAGTGACTACATTATCAGTGGTGTAGTAACTACATTATCAGTGGCGTAGTAACTACATTATCAGTGGCGTAGTAACTACATTATCAGTGGCGTAGTAACTACATATCAGTGGCGTAGTAACGATATATTATCAGTGGCGTAGTAACTACATTATCAGTGGCGTAGTAACTACATCATCAGTGGCGTAGTAACTACATTATCAGTGGCGTAGTAGCTACATCATCAGTGGTGTAGTAACTACATTATCAGTGGCGTAGTAACTACATTATCAGTGGTGTAGTAACTACATTATCAGTGGCGTAGTTACTACATCATCAGTGGCGTAGTAACTACATGATCAGTTGTGTAGTAACTACATTATCAGTGTGTAGTAACTACATTATCAGTGGCGTAGTAACTACATCATCAGTGGCGTAGTAACTACATTATCAGTGGCGTAGTAACTACATTATCAGCGGCGTAGTAACTACATTATCAGTTGTGTAGTAACTACATTATCAGTGGTGTAGTAACTACATTATCAGTGGCGTAGTAACTACATTATCAGTGGCATAGTAACTACACTATCAGTGGCGTAGTAACTACATTATCAGTGATGTAGTAACTACATTACCAGTGGAGTAGTAACTACATTATCAGTGGCGTAGTGACTACATTATCAGTGGCGTAGTAACTACATTATCAGTGGCGTAGTAACTACATTATCAGTGGCGTAATAACTACATTACCAGTGGCGTAGTAACTACATTACCAGTGGAGTAGTAACTACATTATCAGTGGTGTAGTAACTACATTATCAGTGGCGTAGTAACTACATTATCAGTGGCATAGTAACTATATTATCAGTGGTGTAGTAACTACATTACCAGTGACGTAGTAACTACATTATTAGTGGCGTAGTAACTATATTATCAGTGGCGTAGTAACTACATTATCAGTGGCGTAGGAACTACATTATCAGTGGCATAGTAACTATTTATCAGTGGTGTAGTAACTACATTATCAGTGGCGTAGTAACTACATTATCAGTGGCATAGTAACTACATTATCAGTGGCGTAGTAACTACATTATCAGTGGCGTAGTAACTACAATATCAGTGATGTAGTAACTACATTATCAGTGGCGTAGTAACTACATTATCAGTGGTGTAGTAACTATATTATCAGTGACGTAGTAACTACATTATCAGTGGTGTAGTAACTACATTATTAGTGGTGTAGTGACTACATTATCAGTGGCGTAGTAACTACATTATCAGTGGCGTAGTAACTACATTATCAGTGGTGTAGTGACTACATCATCAGTGACGTAGTAACTACATTATCAGTGGCGTAGTAACTACATTATCAGTGGCGTAGTAACTACATTATCAGTGGTGTAGTGACTACATTATCAGTAGCGTAGTAACTACATTATCAGTGGCGTAGTAACTACATTATCAGTGGCGTAGTAACTACATTATCAGTGACATAGTAACTACATCATCGGTGACGTAGTAACTACATCATCAGTGACATAGTAACTACATCATCGGTGACGTAGTAACTACATTATCAGTGGTGTAGTAACTACATTACCAGTGACGTAGTTACTTCGGATGTGGCTTGCGTGACGTCAACCACTACGTGGGTTTTATCTTTGTGTTGCACGTGACACGTGTAGCGTCACGTGCCACAGCGTGCATGTGTGTGTGTTTATTTTATTGTGTTTGGTTATTTTTGTTGCTGGCGAGCGTCGGAATCGCCTCCAGCGCTGCTGGCGGCAATAAAAGTTGTTTAAAAGTCGAAGTCTCTCACTCTGCTCTCTGCTCTGTGTCCTCAGCGCTCAGTCAATGAATATGGACGGAATCGATTCCATTATCCCTGGGATTATACAATCTCCACACATCTTACTTCACACCTACGATCCCATCAGGGACTTACGACTCCCCCCCCACCACCCACCCCTCCCCACCACCCCCACAACCACTCACCCCTCCCACCACCCACCCACGACTCCCCCCCACCACCACCCCTCCCCACCACCTACCCACCCCCCACCAACCACTCACCCTCCCACCACCACCCTCCCACCAACCCCACCAACCACTCACCCTCCCCACCACCAACCACGACCCCCCCACCACCACCCCCTCCCACCACCCCCACCAACCACTCACCCTGCCCACCACCACCCACCCTCTCCCCACCATCCACCCACCCACTCCTCCACACCACCTACCCACCACCCCCACCAACCACTCACCCCTCCCCACCACCAACCACCTTCTCCTCACCACCACCACCCACCCTCCACACCATCTACCCACCACCCCCACCAACCACTCACCCTCCCACCACCCACCCCTCCCCACCAACCCCCACCAAACACTCACCCCTCCCACCACCAACCCACCCTCTCCCCACCATCCAACCCACCCACCCCTCCACACCACCTACCACCACCCCCACCAACCACTCCCCACCACCCACTCCTCCCCACCAACCCCACCAACCACTCACCCCTCCCACCACCAACCCACCCTCTCCCCACCATCCACCCCTCCCACCACCAACCCACCCTCTCACCACCATCCACCACCTATCCACCACACCCACCAACCACTCACCCTCCCCACCACCAACCCACCCTCTCCCCACCACCCACCCACCCCTCCCCACCACCTACCCACCACTGTACACCAACCACTCACCCCTCCCCACCACTAACCCACCCTCTCACACCATCCACCACCTACCCACCACACCCCACCAACCACTCACCCATCCCACCACCAACCCACCCTCTCACCACCACCCACCCACCCCTCCACACCACCTACCACCACCCCCACCAACCACCCACCCTCCCACCACTAACCCACCCTCTCACCACCATCCACCCACCTACCCACCACACCCCACCAACCTCTCACACTCCCCACCACCAACCCACCCTCTCACCACCATCCACCCACCTACCCACCACACCCCACCAACCACTCACCCCTCCCCACCACTCACCCCCCTCCACCACCCAACATTCTCCAATGATGCAATGACGGCGGTGGTGGTGGTGGTGGGGGGGGGGGGGTCGAAACGTTAAAGACAAAGCTCGCGGTGGGAGATTAAAGAGCGAAAGTTGCCGTTCACAATCACTTTGCGATCCGCACGATAATTAATTCACAAGCTTCCTGCTCTTGCGAGCGAGAGGAGAGAGGTCCCACCAGGGGGTTGAGCTCGATTAAAATAACCGTGAGTGCGCACACACACACACACATGAGTGGGTGTGTGTGAGTGTGTGAGTGCGCACACACTCACACATACATGAGTGTGTGTGTGTGAGTGCGCACACACTCACACACACACATGAGTGTGTGTGTGTGAGTGTGTGAGTGCGCACACACTCACACACACATGAGTGTGTGTGTGTGAGTGTGTGAGTGCGCACACACTCACACACACACACATGAGTGTGTGTGTGTGAGTGTGTGAGTGCGCACACACTCACACACACATGAGTGTGTGTGTGTGAGTGTGTGAGTGCGCACACACTCACACATACATGAGTGTGTGTGTGAGTGCGCACACACTCACACACACATGAGTGTGTGTGTGTGAGTGCAACAACAACAACAACAACCGCCATTCGCCACTAAGTGGCGGTGACGTCACCACGATGCTTGTGCCAGGCCAAGTGCACCTTGAGGCCACGTGAAGTGTCGAAAGCCCGCTGGCAGGAGGTCACGGGGCAGACCCAGGTGCCACGGGTCGACTGACCGAGATGACCGAGATGACTGGCTGATGCACCACCTGTGCCCCTACTGTGCCAACTTGCTGTGCTTTAGCCACCCGGCGCTCCGCTCGTTGTTGTGAGCGTCGCTCCTCCGCCCTCCGTTGTTGTTGGAGGGCGACTGCCTCCAACTGCCCAGTAGCGTCCTTCACGAGCCTCCTCCACTGAGGCCGATCTTGACACCGCTGGTACCAGTCATCGGCAAGTCCACTCAGCTCCACGTCCTCCTGTACCACATCACTCCATTTCTTCTCCAGCCCGTGCCGCGCCCGTCTAGCCCCTCGATCCGGCCGAACAAAAGCTGTTTAGGCATGCGGTGGCTGGGCATGCGGGCTACATGACCCAGCCAACGCAGCCTTGCCTGCCGGAGGAGCTCACTGATGGGACTTTGCCCAGATCTTTCAAGGATTTGTGAGCTCCTCACACAATCCAGCCTGGTTAAACCCAGGATGGATCGTAGGCAGGCCAGCCTAAATGTTTCCAACCGGCGAAGATGCTCCACCAGGGGGGTCCACGTATCGCAAGCGTAGAGAAGGGAGGGAATGACCGTGGCCGAGAAGACCTGAAGCTTCGTGCGGAGCGACAGACCAGGTAGCTTCCACACAGCGTTACGCAACCGATGAAAAGATATTGCCGCTCGACTGATTCGGAGTGAGACCTCTGCTGATAGACTGGAGCCGGTCATAAGCACACTGCCCAGGTATGGAAAACTCTCCACTCTCTCCACAACTGCCCCATCACCAATTGGGAGTTGTGGGGGTGGAGTGTCCGATGGTACAAAATACCCAGGCAGGTGCTTAGTTTTGGTGGGGCTGATGGTAAGGCCCCACCTCTTAGTGGCACGCTCCAGTCTCAGCAGCAGCGCCTCCAACTCCTCTTCTGAATGAGCAGCTATTACCAAATCATCGGCATACATAACGTGGTTGACCAATAGGGAGCCATCCCTTGATCGCACCCGGGCGTCGATCAGCCTCCCATTATATCTGTACCAAATGAAAATTCCCCCGGTACAGCTATTGAAGGCTTCACGAACTACGCGGTCAAAATAGATGTTAAATAATGTGGGAGCCAGAGGACATCCCTGTCGCACCCAAGGTGTACAGGGAAAGGCTCCGACTCCCGGCCACGTAGTTTTACCCGGGCCCGCTCACCATCATGAAGGTCCTTAATGATCGTGAGCAGAGGGTCAGGGACTCCGAAAGCACGAAGAACAACCCAGAGCCCAGTCCTACTGATGGTATCATAGGCCTTGACCAGGTCAATAAAGCAGAGATGTAGGTCTTTTTGGAATTCCCTACACCTCTGCTGTAGCAGACGGACAGAAAATATGGCATCTGTGCAGGACCGCCCTTTCCTGAAACCGCATTGGGGCTCCGCAAGCCTCTCCTCAGCGTGCCTAGCAAGGCGATGTTGAATAATCCTTGCCAGGACCTTACCTGGCACACTGAGGAGTGAGATGCCCCTGTAGTTGTTACAGTCGGTACGGTCCCCTTCTTAAAGAGGGGAACCACCAGGGCATCCTTCCAGTCCTGCGGAACCCGTCCAGTGGTCCAGACTGTTGTTATGATGTCATATAGGGCAGTCTGTGCACAAACGCCACCCTCCCTCAGCATTTCGCTTGGGAGATCATCTCTGCCCGATGCCTTCCCTGGTCTCAGACTCCGGATCGCCCTCAGTACTTCCTCAACAGCTGGCACCTCAGCCAGCCACTCACAGGGGGTGACCTCTTCCAATATTTGAGGCACCGCAGCCTCAGCAGGGTTATCACCACTTTGTGCCATGATGTTTTCCTGGCTGAGAGAATTTCCCTCCCCCAGGACCTCACAGAAATGCTCAGCAAATCTGCAAACCTGTTCCTGGGGGTCGGAGATTGGATCACCGTTTTTTCCTCTAATGATGGTAATAGGTGTGGCGCTGCAGGTTACTTTTTTGATGGAGTTAAATAGTGATTTGTGATCACGGGCCACTGAGGCAGACTCCATCTCCTCAGCAACCCGCGACCACCACCCATCCTTACAGCGCCTTACGGCTCTCCGAACTTCCGAGCGAAGGCTGCGGTAAACCTCCTCCTGTGTGAGTGCGCACACACTCACACACACATATGAGTGGGTGTGTGTGAGTGTGTGAGAGCGCACACACTCACACACACATGAGTGTGTGTGTGTGAGTGCGCACACACTCACACACACATATGAGTGGGTGTGTGTGAGTGTGTGAGTGCGCACACCCTCACACACACATGAGTGTGTGTGTGTAAGTGTACACACATGAGTGGGTGTGTGTGTGTGAGTGCGCACACACTCACACCCACACACATGAGTGTGTGTGTGTGAGTGCGCACACACTCAAACACACACATGAGTGGGTGTGTGGGTGTGAGTGTGTGCACACACTCACACCCACACATGAGTGGGTGTGTGGGTGTGAGTGTGTGCACACACTCTCACACACACACATGAGTGGGTGTGTATGTGAGTGTGCAGTGTGCACACACACACACATCAGTGAGTGTTACTGTGAGTGTGCACACACTCTCACACACACACACACATGAGTGGGTGTGTGTGTGAGTGTGCAGTGTGCAGACACTCACACACACACTCACAAACACACTCACACACACACATGAGTGTGTGTGTGTGAGTGTGCAGTGTGCATACACTCACACTCACACACCACAGCCACACTCCCACACACCACCCCCACCAGACACCACCCCACACACCACCCCTACCACACCCACACACCCACACACCCCCACACCTACACACCCACACACCACACCAACACAACCACACACCACCCACACACCACACCCACACACCACACCACACACACCCCTCCACACCTACACACCCACACACCACACCAACACAACCACACACCACACCACACACCACACCCACACACACCCTCCACACCTACACACCCACACACCACACCAACACAACCACACACACCTACACACCCACCCATCCAAACCCCCACACACCCCACCACCCACACACCACACCCACACACCCACACACCCCACACCACCCCACTATCCACACCACACACCACCCCACCACACCACCCACACACACCACCCCCACCACACCAACACACCACACCACCCCACCACACCCACACACTACCCCCACCACACCAACGATCACACATACCAAACCCCAACACACCACACCCACCCACCCAAACCCCCACCACACCCACACACCCACACACCTCCGACCTGAACACGCCGATTTTGGATCTGGGACTGTGAATCGATCTGGGATTGTGAATCGATCTGGGATCATGAATCGATCTGTGAATCGATCTGGGATTATGAATCGATCTGAGATCGTGAATCGATCTAGGATTGTGAATCGATCTGGGATTAAGAATCGATTTGGTATCGTAAATCGATCTTGGATTGTAAATCTATCTGGGATCATGAATCGATCTGGTATCGTAAATCGATCTAGGATTGTGAATCGATCTGGGATTGTGAATGGATTTGGGATCATGAATCGATCTGGTATCGTAAATCCATCTAGGATTGTGAATCGATCTGGTATCGTAAATCGATCTGGGATTGTGAATCTATCTGGGATTGTGAATCGATCTGGGATTGTAAATCTATCTCGGATCGTGAATCGATCTGGTATCGTAAATCGATCTGGGATTGTGAATGTCTCTGGATTGTGAATCGATCTGGGATTGTAAATCTATCTCGGATCGTGAATCGATCTGGGATCGTGAATCGATCTGGGATTGTGAATGTCTCTGGGATTGTCGCGGGGACCTCCCCGGTGTTTGGCCAGTAGCGTCCGCGGCTTCGCTCGCTGACGGTGTCGTGAACAGGAGTGAAGACCGCCAACGCCCCGAGCGGTGAGGGGGGGGGGGAGGGGACCCGTGGAGGTTAAATCCCGGATCGTCGCTAACGATTTTCGGGGGTTTATGTCTCGCGGTTGTTTTCCTCCGCCCCCCCTTTTTTTTCCACGAACGCCTTTTGATTACACGGCTAAAAATACACGGCAGCAATGACTTATGCATAGCCCCTCGGGTGGGGGGTCAGCCACCCCCCCTCTCTCTCTCTCTCACCCATTAAGTCAACCTCCCCACACCCCCACCACCTCCCCACACCCCCCCCACACCCCAATCACCTTCCCACACCCCCCACCACCACCTCCCCACACCCTCCACGCCATTGATTGAATGAATGAAGGAAGGGAGCGCACGTTGTCGAGATTCAGACCTCGCCAGCGTCGTGGTCAACGGTTACTCACCCACCGACTCACTCATCTACTCACTCACTCACTCATCTACTCACTCACTCATCTACTCACTCATCTACTCACTCATTTACTCACTCATCTACTCAATCACCCACTCACCTAATCACTCACATACTTACCCACCCAATCACCGCACTCTCCTAATCACTCACCTGCTCACCCATCCACTCACAGACTCACCCACTCACTGAACTACCCACTCACTCACCTAATCACCCACTTACCGACTCACCCACCCACAGACTCACCCACTCACTAACCGACCCACCCACCCACCTACTCACTCATCTACTCACTCACCTATACACCGACGCAATCAGCCACTCACCTAATCACTCACCTACTCACCCATCCACTCACCCATCCACTCACCCATCCAATCACCCAACCACCCACCTACTCACCCACTAATTCACCCATTAAATCACTCACCACTCACTCACCCACTAACCCACCCACTCACTCACTCACCCACCCACTCACAAATGGAATCACTCACACACGTACCACTCGCCCATTTATACACCCACTCACTTACCCATTCACTCACTCACACATTTACTCACCCACTCAATCACTCACTCACTCAATCGCTCACTCACTCACTCAATCACTCACTCAATTACTCATTCACCCACTCACTCATTCCCCCTATAGTCTTCAACGGACTGTTGGGGCAAGTGCTCTTTGTCCCTATGAAGGCCCGCACGGGCACACGAGGTGGTGGGTAGCCAGCAAAACCACGCCTGCCCATCAAGCCGCCTTTGTCTCCCAGTGACGATGTTTACACACAACACCAGGTACTCATTTTGAGGCTGAGTCGACCTAGACGGAGGCCCGGGACCCGGTTCAGACAATGGTCACTGGGTGTTGGTGGCAGTGATCGGGAATCGAACTCGTGCCGCCGGGTTCGTCGCGCGGCGTATTAACCGCTAGACCACCGCTCCACCTCCACTACCATCAACACCAACGTCACCACCACCACCACCATCATCATCGTCATCGTTGTGGCTTCATGGGTAATTGTGTCGGCAGGGGTTTTGGCTTCACGGTGGAGACACCCGTGCCTCACAGCAGGACGGACCTGGGTTCGATTCCCAACTCGGGGCTTCTTACTCAACTGGGATTATACAAACAAATTATTTAACTAAACCAATTATCAAGCTTTAATACACCCTGGCGAAAGCCCATAACTTAATTCCGTGGGAACTCCTCAACACATCCATGGCAAGTTGCATGCTCTCGACTTCACTTGCCTAAGAAACAAATCCCTGAGGCTTCTCCCTTCTTCTCTCTCCATCTCTCTCTCTTCAGGAAACTGTGGGTACCCTTCTACAACAGCAGCTTCGTATATGGGGCGGTGCCTTACCTGGCTAACAAGCGCCATGACCTCGCCAACTTCGCCTGTGCTCAGGCGAAGATGACGGTGTACAGAACGAGGAAAAGATGCTGCAAGGTGACACTGACGGCTGCTTGTGCTGCTTCCAGGTTCAGAGGCCTGCTCAAGGCGCGGCTCCGGCTGGAGCACGCCATGTACCACACACATGTCGGTGATGTGTCTCTGTCTCTCTCTCTGTGTATCTGTCTCTCTCTCTGTGTCTCTGTCTCTCTCTGTGTCTCTGTCTCTCTCTGTGTCTCTGTCTCTCTCTGCTCAAGGCACGGCTCTGGCTGGAGCACGCCATGTACCACACACATGTCGGTGATGTGTCTCTGTCTCTCTCTCTGTGTATCTGTCTCTCTCTGTGTCTCTGTCTCTCTCTGTGTGTGTCTCTCTCTCTGTGTCTCTGTCTCTCTCTGTGTCTGTCTCTCTCTGCTCAAGGCACGGCTCCGGCTGGAGCACGCCATGTACCACACACATGTCGGTGATGTGTCTCTGTCTCTCTCTGTGTATCTGTCTCTCTCTCTGTGTCTCTGTCTCTCTCTGTGTCTCTGTCTCTCTGTGTCTCTGTCTCTCTCTCTGTCTCTCTCTGTGTCTCTGTCTCTCTCTGCTCAAGGCGCGGCTCCGGCTGGAGCACGCCATGTACCACACACATGTCGGTGATGTGTCTCTGTCTCTCTCTCTGTGTATCTGTCTCTCTCTCTGTGTCTCTGTCTCTCTCTGTGTGTCTCTGTCTCTCTCTGTGTCTCTGTCTCTCTCTGCTCAAGGCGCGGCTCCGGCTGGAGCACGCCATGTACCACACACATGTCGGTGATGTGTCTCTGTCTCTCTCTCTGTGTATCTGTCTCTCTCTGTGTCTCTGTCTCTCTCTGTGTGTGTCTCTCTCTCTGTGTCTCTGTCTCTCTCTGTGTCTGTCTCTCTCTGCTCAAGGCACGGCTCCGGCTGGAGCACGCCATGTACCACACACATGTCGGTGATGTGTCTCTGTCTCTCTCTGTGTATCTGTCTCTCTCTCTGTGTCTCTGTCTCTCTCTGTGTCTCTGTCTCTCTGTGTGTCTCTGTCTCTCTCTCTGTCTCTCTCTGTGTGTCTCTGTCTCTCTCTGCTCAAGGCGCGGCTCCGGCTGGAGCACGCCATGTACCACACACATCTTCTTGGTTCTTTCGGTAAAGTCACGTAGAAGGGAAATAATAAAATAATAAAAATAAAACATAATAAAACATTCTCACGACGTTTCGGCCACAACGCAAGCAGCCGTCCTCAGGTGAAAACAGGTCCGTCGAGGCGACAGAGTCTGAATGAAACAGCACACGAGCTTGGAGCATATATATAAGCTGGGCGCATTGACAAAGGAATTTGCATATCAAGAGGAATTTAGCATATTTATGGGAAATGCAGGAATGTGATTAGTCCTGCATATGCATGTGCATTATGCAGGATTAACAGCATCAAAGGGAGCTGCAGTTACTGCTGCTGCTGAAATTACTGCTGCTGCTGCAGTTTCTGCTGCTGCTGCAGTTACTGCTGCTGCTGCAGTTGCTGCTGCTGCTGCACTTGCTGCTGCTGCTGCACTTGCTGCTGCTGCTGCACTTGCTGCCTTATCCATTTTAATATAACACTATGTATTATTCTACCCACCCTAATGTGTATCACACTGCTATATGTTTACTATACAATTACGACACCATACATTACTCTGCACACTGCACCATGCCAGTGAGTGGAACGCGGTCTGAAAGTCACCGTAAACGTGAACACAATCAGTTAAGATCCGAAATGGTTTATTACGTCCTTCCAATGATTGCTAAGCCAGAATCCATCTTCTCGGTTGAAATTGTCTCTGTGTTTGTATATGTGGATCGCCTCATGAACGAATCTCTCATGATAGCCAGATGGCTTGCAGAGAACCTCTGTCTTGGAGAAGTCAATGTCATGTGAGCCCACTGAATTGTAACAGTGATCTGCCACGGCTGAGGTGTTTGTCCTACCGTGTTTCAGGTCTGCCTTATGTTCACGGATGCGGTCCGAGACATGTCGTTTGGTTTCCCCAATGTAACTGCTACCACAGAGGCAACTTAGTTTGTAGACGCCAGGGTACTGTATGTCTGGAACCACATCTTTTACAGACGGGACCAGATCACGGATTTTATGTACTGTGTTGAATCGGACCTGGATCTTGTGTTTAATCAGGATTTTGGAGATCTTTTTTGTGACCCCAGCAATGTAGGGTAAGGTGATGGTCTTGAAAGGCTCCTGAACAGGATCCTTCTTGATGGTTGGAGTGATGGCTTTGCGGATTGTGTAGTCGGAGTAACCATTAGCCTTAAGAGCTTGGCGTACGTGTTTGAGTTCACTGGAAATGTGTTCATGGTCGGAGATGCATTGGGCTCTATGATATAGAGTCTTGATGAGGGAATTCTTCTGGGATGGATGGTGGTTGGAATCCGGATTTAGATAAGCATCCGTGTGGGTGGCTTTCCTGTAGACAGAGTGGCTCATTGAACCATCAGGTCTCCTTTTGATTAGGACATCCAAAAGGGTAGCTTGCCATCAGTTTCGACTTCCATGGTGAATCTGATGGCTGGGTGTATGGATTGATGTGGTCGAGAATTGGTCTAGAGCAGGCCGGCCATGTGGCCAGATGACAAAAGTGTCGTCTACGTACCTCTTCCATAAGGTCGGGCGTAGAGTGGCAGTCTGGATGGCGTCCGTCTCAAATTTCTCCATGAAGATGTTGGCTACAACCGGAGATANGGGGGAGCCCATTGGGGTGCCCTCAATTTGCTTGTAGAAGGTTCCATTCCAGGTGAAGTATGTATTGGTTAAGCAGTGTCTCACCAGGGGGTACCCCAGCATTCAGTCCTTGATGAACCAAGTCTTCAATGATTGCGATGGTGTCAGGCACAGGCACCTTGGTGAACAAGGAAACCACATCAAAACTGACAAGCAGGTCGTCTGGGACAGGGCAATCCCCTTGATTGTCGGTGATGTGCAGCGCGTCTTCTTCGAGCGCTGGGGAGCCGGACAAGCCCCTCTCTGCACCAGCGTGGACGGCACCCTCGTGGTGTTCACCTTCTGAAGCGCTCGCTCGTCACTGTGGCGTGCGCGATGACCACCACCACCACGTGGCTTTCTTTCGTGTTGTGCGCGGTGCATTTAGCGCCACAGCGCGTGGATTTGTAGCGTTTGTTTATTTGTTTTCTGGTCACTTTGTGTATTTCATATCGGAATCGCCTCCAGTGCTGTTGCTGCTGGCGGCAATAAAAGTAAAATTTCGATTTAAAGCTTTCGTGACTGCAGGGATTCATCTTCTAGGTTCTTTCAGTAAAGTCACGTAGAATGGAAGTAATAAAATAATAAAAATAAAACATAATAAAATAATTCTCACGACGTTTTGGCCACAACGCAAGCAGCCGTCCTCAGGTGGAGACTGTCATTCAGACGCTGTCTTCTCGACAGACATATTCTCCACCTGAGGACGGCTGCTTGCGTTGTGGCCGAAACGTCGTGAGAATTGTATTTTATTATGTTTTATTATTATTAGTTTATTATTTCCATTCTACGTGACTTTACCCAAAGAACCAAGAAGATGCAAATACAAGCTGTTTAAAAGTCAAAAGTCTCCACCCCTCTGCACCCCTCTCCGGCTCTCTCCCCCCCACCCCACAACCACCACTCCCCACCTCTCAACCTTGATCATCCCTGAAGCTGTTGGGTAGCCTACGATGGAGGGGGGAGTCCCCCGTCGAGAAATCCGCACTCTGCCACGCGGCCCCCCCCCCCCCACCACTGCTGCTGCTGCTGTGCCGTGAGTGGCCAAGCCTTGAGTGGCAGACGCCGGGAGAGTGGCACGTGAGCATCGCCCGCTGGGTGCGGCCCCCACCCACGTCCCACACCCCCCCCCCACCACTACGTCCCACACCCACCCCCCACCACGTCCATACCCCCCCCCCACCACGTCCCACCCTCCCCCCCCCCCCACCACGTCCCACACCCCCCCCCACCACGTCCCACACCCCCCCCCCCACCACGTCCCATACCCCCCCCCCCCACCACGTCCCATACCCCCCCCCCACCACGTCCCACCCTCCCCCCCCCCCACCACGTCCCACACTCCCCCCCCCCACCACGTCCCATACCCCCCCCCCACTACGTCCCACACCCCCCCCCCACCACGTCCCACACCCCCCACCACGTCCCACACTCCCCCCCCCCACCACGTCCCACACTCCCCCCCCCCCACCACGTCCCATACCCCCCCCCACTACGTCCCACCCCCCCCCCCACCACGTCCCACACCCCCCACTACGTCCCACACCCCCCCCCCCACCACGTCCCACACCCCCCCACCACGTCCCACACCCCCCCCCCCCACCACGTCCCACACTCCCCCCCCCACCACGTCCCATACCCCCCCCCACTACGTCCCACACCCCCCCCCCCACCACGTCCCACACCCCCCCACTACGTCCCACACCCCCCCCCCCACCACGTCCCATACCCCCCCCCACTACGTCCCACACCCCCCCCCCCACCACGTCCCACACCCCCCCACTACGTCCCACACCCCCCCCCCCACCACGTCCCACACTNCCCCCCCCCACCACGTCCCACACCCCCCCCCACCACGTCCCACACTCCCCCCCCCACCACGTCCCATACCCCCCCCACTACGTCCCACACTCCCCCCCCCCCACCACGTCCCACACTCCCCCCCCACCACGTCCCATACCCCCCCCACTACGTCCCACACCCCCCCCCCCACCACGTCCCACCCTCCCCCCCCCCACCACGTCCCACACTCCCCCCCCCACCACGTCCCATACCCCCCCCCACTACGTCCCACANCCCCCCCCCACCACGTCCCACACCCCCCCACCACGTCCCACACTCCCCCCCCCCACCACGTCCCACACTCCCCCCCCCACCACGTCCCACACCCCCCACTACGTCCCACACCCCCCCCCCACCACGTCCCACACTCCCCCCCCCCACCACGTCCCACACTCCCCCCCCCCACCACGTCCCATACCCCCCCCACTACGTCCAACACCCCCCCCCCCACCACGTCCCACACCCCCCCACTACGTCCCACACCCCCCCCCCCACCACGTCCCACACCCCCCCACCACGTCCCACACCCCCCCCCCACCACGTCCCACACTCCCCCCCCCCACCACGTCCCACACCCCCCACTACGTCCACACCCCCCCACCACGTCCCACACCCCCCCACTACGTCCCACACCCCCCCCCCACCACGTCCCACACCCCCCCCACCACGTCCCACACTCCCCCCCCCACCACGTCCCACACTCCCCCCCCCACCACGTCCCATACCCCCCCCCACCACGTCCCACACCCCCCCCACCACGTCCCACACTCCCCCCCCCACCACGTCCCACACTCCCCCCCCACCACGTCCCACANCCCCCCCCACCACGTCCCACACCCCCCCACCACGTCCCACACTCCCCCCCCCCCACCACGTCCCACACTCCCCCCCCACCACGTCCCATACCCCCCCCCACCACGTCCCACACCCCCCCACCACGTCCCACACTCCCCCCCCCCACCACGTCCCACACTCCCCCCCCCCACCACGTCCCACACCCCCCCCCCACCACGTCCCACACCCCCCCACCACGTCCACACTCCCCCCCCCCACCACGTCCCATACCCCCCCCCCACTACGTCCCACACCCCCCCCCCCCACGTCCCACACCCACGTCCCACCCCCCCACGTCCACACCCCCCCCACCACGTCCCACACTCCCCCCCCCACCACGTCCCACACTNCCCCCCCCACCACGTCCCATACCCCCCCCCACTACGTCCCACACCCCCCCCCACCACGTCCCACACCCCCCCCCCACCACGTCCCACACCCCCCACCACGTCCCACACTCCCCCCCCCCACCACGTCCCACACTCCCCCCACTACGTCCCACACCCCCCCCCACTACGTCCCACACCCCCCCCCCACCACGTCCCACACCCCCCACCACGTCCCACACTCCCCCCCCCACCACGTCCCACACTCCCCCCCCCCCACCACGTCCCACACTCCCCCCCCCCACCACGTCCCACACCCCCCACTACGTCCCACACCCCCCCCCACCACGTCCCACACCCCCCCACCACGTCCCACACTCCCCCCCCCCACCACGTCCCACACTCCCCCCCCCACCACGTCCCATACCCCCCCCCACTACGTCCCACACCCCCCCCCACCACGTCCCACACCCCCCACTACGTCCCACACCCCCCCCACCACGTCCCACACCCCCCACCACGTCCCACACTCCCCCCCCACCACGTCCCACCCTCCCCCCCCCACCACGTCCCATACCCCCCCCCACTACGTCCCACACCCCCCCCCCCACCACGTCCCACACCCCCCACTACGTCCCACACCCCCCCCACCACGTCCCACACCCCCCCACTACGTCCCACACCCCCCCCCCCACCACGTCCCACACCCCCCCCACCACGTCCCACACTCCCCCCCCCACCACGTCCCACACTCCCCCCCCCACCACGTCCCATANCCCCCCCCACTACGTCCCACACCCCCCCCCACCACGTCCCACACCCCCCCACTACGTCCCACACCCCCCCCCCACCACGTCCCACACCCCCCCACTACGTCCCACACCCCCTCATCGATTCGTGCTGCTGCTGGGTAATATCACGGGTGGGAGAAGGTGGGGGTGTGTGTGGTTTGGTGTGTGGGTGGGTGGATGGGTAGGTGTGTGTGGGTGGGTGTGTGGGTGGGTGGATGGGTAGGTGTGTGTGGGTGGGTGTGTGGGTGGGTGGATGGGTAGGTGTGTGTGGGTGGGTGTGTGGGTGGGTGGATGGGTAGGTGTGTGTGGGTGGGTGTGTGGGTGGGTGGATGGGTGTGTGTGTGTGGGTGTGTGGGTGGGTGGATGGGTGGGTGTGTGGGTGGGTGTGTGGGTGGGTGTGTGGGTGGGTGGATGGGTAGGTGTGTGTGGGTGGGTGTGTGGGTGGGTGGATGGGTAGGTGTGTGTGGGTGGGTGTGTGGGTGGGTGTGTGGGTGGGTGTGTGGGTGGGTGTGTGGGTGGGTGGATGGGTGGTGTGTGTGGGTGGGTGTGTGGGTGGGTGGATGGGTAGGTGTGTGTGGGTGGGTGTGTGGGTGGGTGTGTGGGTGGGTGTGTGGGTGGGTGGATGGGTAGGTGTGTGTGGGTGGGTGTGTGGGTGGGTGGATGGGTAGGTGTGTGTGGGTGGGTGTGTGGGTGGGTGTGTGGGTGGGTGGATGGGTAGGTGTGTGTGGGTGGGTGTGTGGGTGGGTGGATGGGTAGGTGTGTGTGGGTGGGTGTGTGGGTGGGTGGATGGGTGTGTGTGTGTGGGTGTGTGGGTGGGTGGATGGGTGGGTGTGTGGGTGGGTGTGTGGGTGGGTGTGTGGGTGGGTGGATGGGTAGGTGTGTGTGGGTGGGTGTGTGGGTGGGTGGATGGGTAGGTGTGTGTGGGTGGGTGTGTGGGTGGGTGTGTGGGTGGGTGTGTGGGTGGGTGTGTGGGTGGGTGGATGGGTAGGTGTGTGTGGTGGGTGTGTGGGTGGGTGGATGGGTAGGTGTGTGTGGGTGGGTGTGTGGGTGGGTGTGTGGGTGGGTGTGTGGGTGGGTGGATGGGTAGGTGTGTGTGGGTGGGTGTGTGGGTGGGTGGATGGGTAGGTGTGTGTGGGTGGGTGTGTGGGTGGGTGTGTGGGTGGGTGTGTGGGTGGGTGGATGGGTAGGTGTGTGTGGGTGGGTGTGTGGGTGGGTGTGTGGGTGTGTGGGTAGGTGTGTGGGTAGGTGTGTGGCTGAGTGAGTTGGTTGGTGGGTGAGTGGGTGGGTGAGTGGGTGGTGAGTGGGTGGGTGGGTAGGTGTGTGGGTGGGTGTGTGGGTAGGTGTGTGGCTGAGTGAGTGGGTAGGAGGGTGAGTGGGTTGGTGGGTGGGTGGGTGCGTTGGTGGGTGGGTGAGTGGGTTGGTGGGTGGGTGGGTGCGTTGGTGGGTGGGTGAGTGGGTGGGTGTGTGGAGAGGTGTGTGGCTGAGTGAGTGGGTAGGAGGGTGAGTGGGATGGTGGGTGGGTGGTTGGGTGGGTGAGTGAGTGGGTAGGTGTGTGTGGGTGGGTAGGTGTGAGTGGGGGGTGTGTGTGGGTGTGTTGGTAGGTGTGTGGGTAGGTGTGTGGCTGAGTGAGTGGGTAGGAGGGTGAGTGGGTTGGTGGGTGAGTGGGTGATTGTGTGTGTGCGTGTGTGTGTGCGTGGGTGTGTGGGTAGGTTTGTGGGTAGGTGTGTGGCTGAGTGAGTTGGTAGGAGGGTGAGTGGGTTCGTAGTGAGTGGGTGTGTGAGTGAGTGGGTGGATGAGTGAGTGGGTGGATGTGTGGGTAGGTATGTGGGTGGGTGGGCGAGTGAGTGGTTGGGTGAGTGTGAATGGGTGAGTGAGAAAATGCGTTGGTGAGTGAGTGGGTGGCTGGCTGGGCGAGTGTGTGTGGATGGCTGAGTGGGAGAGTGAGTGAGTGGACGAGTGAGTGGGTGAGTGAGTGGTTGTGTGCGTGTGTGTGTGAGTGCGTGGCTGAGTGGTTAGGTGAATTGGCGAATGATTAAGTGGGTGAATAAAATAACGACTGACTGTGTGAATGAGTGAGTTGGAGGCTGAATCAGTGTCTGCATGGGTGGGGGCCGTGGGGGGCCGTGTGGGCCGTGTTTGGGGGGGTGGGGTATCAGTGTAGCCCTTTGGGGACCGGGGGCTGGCTAAGCGATACCTCCATTAGCGAGGATTAAACCTCATTCGTCGCTGTTAATCGCAGCGAGTCACAGGCCCCGCTGTCAATTAACGCTGCAGTGTCACCAGGCCGACTTTGACGAACAGCGCTCGGGCGTGACCCAAACGCCGCAGGCAGACAGAGAGCCGAGTGGAGGCGAGCAAACGCCCACACACACACTGCCTCCGAAACGTCGTGATTTTTATTTTATTTGACGTTTATTAATTTTGACTTTTTTTTTACCTACGTGACTTTACCAAAAAACCTAAGAATATGCCCCCACTATCCACTTACCCCCCCCCACTATCATCATGCCCCCCCCCCCCACCAGCGCCGGATGAAGCTAATGCAGGGCCTGTAGCATGTATTAAGGGACCCTAATTTTTTTTTTAAAACGCGTAAATATTTAAGCACAATTTTTTTACTTGCATAGTAAAGTAATTATGTTTTAGTAGTAGGTTTTTACCCTTTTAAACTGGTACCATATATTTTGCCACTGGTAAAAGAGATCTCATAGTGTAAATAATTATGTTTTTTCATTTGCTATACAGCCGGATAATACGACAAATCTCTAACCCTAAACACCCAGTCGTTCGTACAAGTTGAAGGCGGTATAGTACTATAGTAATAGAGCAAGTGCAGAATCGGTGAATCGGAGTTGATAGCTTGAAAGCGTTTAGCGCGGGGCCCTTGAAAGTGCGGGCCCCGTAGCATTTGTAGTAGGGCTGAACGATTAATCAATTTCAAATCGAAATCGCAATTTGAAACAATGCGGTTAGCAAATCGGAAAGGCTGCGAATTTTTCGCGATTTGAAAAGTTTTATTGCTTTCTTATTGAAATTGTTTTATTTTGTATTATTATTATAACTTTATCTATTTACCTTAGCAATTGTTCTATGTTTGATTGTTCTATTTCATTAGAGCCTAGTCTCACATGGGTTGGACCAGATGACGCCAAAAGGTGCACAACTCAAAGACAATGCACCATCAGAGTATGAGATCTCGGGGTAAGCATTTACACCATTGGAACCTCATTTGCCAGTAAAAATATAATAATTGGGTTATTACCCTTCTCTCTGGCAACAAAACTGACACCTTTTTACAAGGAGTCATGTTTGCATAGACCACAATCCTGAGATAATAAAAAAAAAATAACTCTGATAATGTGCACTGTCCTTGAAGTTGATTGGTCCACACCCGAGACAGCTTTCCTTAGAGCCTAGTCTCACATGGGTTGGACCAGATGACGCCAAAAGGCGCACAACTCAAAGACAATGCACCATCAGAGTATGAGAGCTCGGGTAAGCATCCTTACCCCGAGTTCTCATGCTTAGCCCGAGCTCTCATACTCTGATGGTCCATTGTCTTTGAGTTGTACGCCTTTTGGCGTCATCTGGTCCAACCCATGTGAGACTAGGCTCTCAGGAAAGCTGTCTCGGGTGTGGACCAATCAACTTCAAGGACAGTGCACATTATCAGAGTTGTGTTTTTTGTTTGCATTATGACTGCAGGTATTTGGTCTATGCAAACATGACTCCTTGCAAAAAAAGGTGTCAGTTTTGTTGCCAGATAGAAGGTTAAAAAACAATTATCATATTTTTACTGGCAAATGAGATTCCAATGGGATTAATTAAAACATTTTAATAAATACATGCTGGAAGCAATTCATATCTTTTCAGTTCTCATCCTTGCATTAGAATATATAGAGCGGTTCATACGTCGATGGTATCACGTGGCAATGCTCCATCGCATGTTTTACATCTATTACACACTGAATATTGAACTGAAGCTTGATTTTAAAGAAACGTTAATCGCAAATGAAATCGCAATCGCAATATCTGTCAGAAAAAAATCGCAATTAGATCTGTTCCCAAGTGTGTAGCTACTTTTGCTACTTAGGATAATTCGGCAATCACACCACCACCACCACTAAATCCTCCACGCCGTTCTTCTCACTACGCGGCGATTATCGCCCCGAGGGCCGTGTCACGCGTGACGATTTATCGCCCACTTGCGCGGATTGGTGCGTGCCGAGGCTGGGAGACGCTCAGACGAGGGTTTCTCTCTGTGTGTCTCTCTGTGTGTGTGTCTCTGTGTATCTCTCTGTGTGTGTCTGTGTCTCTATGTGTGTCTCTGTGTGTGTGTCTCTGCGTGTCTCTCTGTGTGTGTCTGTGTCTCTGTGTGTGTGTCTCTGTGTCTCTCTCTGTGTCTCTCTCTCTATGTGTGTCTCTGTGTGTGTGTCTCTGTGTGTCTCTCTTTGTGTCTCTCTGTCTCTCTCTGTGTGTGTCTCTGTGTATCTCTCTGTATCTCTCTCTGTGTGTGTCTCTGTGTGTGTCTTTGTGTCTCTCTCTGTGTGTATCTCTATATCTGTGTGTGTGTATCTCTGTATCTCTCTCTGTGTGNCTCTCTCTCTCTCTGTGTCTCTGTCCTCTTGTGTGTCTCTGTGTCTCTCTCTGTGTGTGTCTGTGTGTCTCTCTCTGTGTCTCTCTCTGTGTGTGTCTCTGTCTCTGTGTTTCTGTGTGTCTCTGTGTCTCTCTANGTGTGTCTCTGTCTCTGTGTGTGTGTCTCTGTGTCTCTCTCTATGTGTCTCTGTGTCTTTCTCTGTGTCTCTCTCTGTGTGTTACGACGTTTCGGAGGCAACACAAGCTTCCGTCTTCAGGTGGTACCGTCACAGCCACGACAGCTGTATCAAGCAAATGAAGATTTTTATTTATTTTACTTTTTAATGTTTTTACCTACGTGACTTTACCGGAAAAACCTAAGAATATGAATCATTGCAGTCACGAAAGCTTCAAATCTAGAAGTTGTTGTTGATGTGTTGTTGATGTTGTATTTGATGTTGTTGTTGTTGATGTTGTTGTTGGATGTTGTTGTTGATGTTGGTGTTGTTGTTGATGTTGATGTTGTTGTTGTTGTTGTTGATGTTGTTTGTTGATGTTGTTGTGATGTTGTGTTGATGTTGGTGTTGTTGTTGTTGATGATGTTGTTGTTGATGTTGTTGTTTGTTGTTGTTGTTGTTGCCGGTGTTGTTGTTGTNGTGTTGTTGTTGTTGTTGTNGTTGATGTTGTTGTGATGTTGGTGTTGTTGTGATGTTGATGTTGTTGTTATTGCTGTTGATGTGTGTTGTTGATGTTGTTGTTGATGTTGTTGTTGATGTCGCCCAGACTCTGAGCCCGCGGCCACGCGAGCGTGCACGTGATTGTAACTCCTAATTAGGAGCCGATTGTGACTCCACCGCCGCCGCAGCAACAACAACATCAACAACAACAGCAACAACATCAACAACATCAACAACAACATCAACACAACAGCAACAACCGAGCATGGATCGACCTTTCATCTCTCGTTGCCTGGCACAGACAGCCACTCGCAGATAGCGAGAGGGTGGGGGGGGTGAGTGGGAGTTAGTGGGGGTGAGTGGGGGGGGAGGGTGAGTGGGTGGTGGTGGGGAGGGTGAGTGGAGGGGGTGAGTGGGGAGGGTGAGTGGAGGGGGTGGTGGGGTGGGGTGGCGGGGGGTTAGTGGGGGGTGGTAGGGGTGTGAGTGGGGGTGGGGGTTAGTGGGGGTGAGTGGGGGTGGGTGGGGAGGGTGAGTGGGGTGGTGGGTGGGGGTGGGTGGCGGGGGGTTAGTGGGGGGGTGGGGGTGGGTAGGGGTGTGAGTGGGGAGGTGGTGGGTGAGTGGGGGGTTAGTGGAGTGGTGAGTGGGTGGGGGGTGGAGGGGGTGAGTGTGGGGTGAGTGGGGGGGGTTATTGGGGTGGTGAGTGGGGTGGGGTGGTGGGTGGGGGGGTTAGTGGGGGGTGAGTACGGTGTGGGGGGGGGTTGAGTAGGTGATGAGTGGGGGGGTGAGTGGGGGGTGTGAGTCGGGGGGTGAGTGGGGGGGGTGAGTGGGGGGCTATTTAGCTGCTCCTGCTTCAATTGAGATTCCAGCTGCCGCTTCACTATCGACGGCACTCGGCGTGTCTGTGTGTGTGTGTCTGTGTGTGTGTCTGTGTGTGTGTGTCTCTTTGTGTGTGTGTGTCTGTGTGTGTGTCTGTGTGTGTCTGTGTGTGTGTCTGTGTGTGTGTGTCTCTGTGTGTGTGTGTGTGTGTGTGTGTGTTGTGTGTCNGTGTGTGTGTGTGTGTGTGNGTGTGTGTGTGTCTGTGTGTGTGTGTCTGTGTGTGTGTGTCNGTGTGTGTGTCTGTGTGTGTGTGTCTCTGTGTTGTCTGTGTGTGTGGTGTGTGTGTGTGTCTGTGTTGTGTGTCTGTGTGTGTGTGTGTGTCTGTGTGTGTGTCTGTGTGTGTGTCTGTGTGTGTGTGTGTGTCTGTGTGTGTGTCTGTGTGTGTGTGTCTGTGTGTGTGTGTGTTTGTGTCTGTGTGTGTGTGTGTGTGTGTGTGTGTCTGTGTGTGTGTGTGTGTGTGTGTGTGTGTGTGTGTGTGTCTGTGTGTGGTGTCTCTGTGTGTGTGTGTCGTGTGTGTGTGTCTGTGTGTGTGTGTGTCTGTGTTTGTGTGTCTGTGTGTGTGTGTGTGTCTGTGTGTGCTGTGTGTGTGTCTGTGCGTGTGTGTGTGTCTGTGTGTGTGTCTGTGTGTCTGTGTGTGTGTCTGTGTGTGTGTGTGTCNGTGTGTGTGTGTGTCTGTGTGTGTCNGTGTGTGTGTCT
Organism: Lethenteron camtschaticum; assembly: GCA_018977245.1. Lineage (NCBI taxonomy): Eukaryota > Metazoa > Chordata > Hyperoartia > Petromyzontiformes > Petromyzontidae > Lethenteron > Lethenteron camtschaticum. The sequence goes on from MU249629.1 coordinate 1,453,509, forward strand.
GTGTCTGTGTGTGTGTCTGTGTGTGTGTCTGGTGTGTGTGTGTGTGTGTCTGTGTGTGTGTGTGTCTGTGTTTGTGTGTCTGTGTGTGTGTGTGCTGTGTGTGTGTCTGTGTGTGTGTCTGTGCTGTGTGTGTGTCTGTGTGTGTGTCTGTGTGTGTGTGTCTGTGTGTGTGTCTGTGGGAAAAACAACCCCCTACCTTTTGTGGTGGCAGTGCCGTGGGGGGAGGGCCAATTTAAATTGGCTTTCCCCTCATGGCGTTTGTAACCACCATAGTGGCCAAATGGGGCCTCTGGATGGGTGCGAGGGTCTGGTAACCCTCCACCTTCTTAATTACCACCAAGCCACGACTGAAAAATTGAATTAATAAGATTGTGCCGGAGGCCCGGGAGACAGGCATCTATGACGTCTCCTGGCCAAACCCCATTTGCAGAGCCACGAGACTGAATTTACCTTCGGGGCCCTCCAAAAACAATAAAAACACTACGTGTGGCCATGTGGAATGTTCGAATGCTCACTGTGGAGGAAAGGCTGCCACTCCTCTGTCAGGAGCTGGACCGGTACCGCTGGATCTCTGTGGTATTCAGGAGGTCCGGTGTACCGACTCTGGCTCCTGCCACCATGAGG
>MU249629.1:1459132-1460928 GCA_018977245.1 Lethenteron camtschaticum
TCATTTAGGGTGGACGGGGTCAGTAAGGGTGGAAGGGGTCATGACGGCCACACTCACATAGTCACTCACCCACTAACCTAATCACTCACCCACTCATATAGTCACTCACTCACAGTCACTCACCCACTCACACAGTCACTCACCCACTCACTCACAGTCACTCGCTCACTCACATAGTCACTCACCCACTAATCTAATCACTCACCCACTCACATAGTCACTCACAGTCACTCACCCACTCACATTGTCACTCACCCACTCACTCACAGTCACTCACCCACTCACACAGTCACTCACCACTCACACAGTCACTCACCCACTCATATAGTCACTCACCACTCACATAGTCACTCACCCACTCACATAGTCACTCACCCATCACACAGTCACTCACTCACTCACATAGTCACTCACCCACTCACACAGTCACTCACCCACTCACACAGTCACACCCTCACACAGTCACTCACACAGTCACACAGTCACTCACCCACTCACACAGTCACTCAACCACTCACATAGTCACTCACCACACACACAGCACTCACCCACACACCAGCCACTCACCCACTCACACAGTCACTCACCCACTCACATAGTCACTCACCCACTCACACAGTGACTCACCCACTCACACAGTCACTCACACACTCACACACACGTCACTTACACACTCAGACAGTCACTCACCCACTCACACAGTCACTTACCCACTCACACAGTCACTCACCCACTCACATAGTCACTCACCCACTCATGTAGCCACTCACCCACTCACACAGTCACTCACCCACTCACATAGTCACTCACCCACACACACAGCCACTCACCCATTCACACAGTCACTCACCCACACACATAGTCACTCACCCACTCACATAGTCACTCACCCACACACAGCCACTCACCCACACACACAGCCACTCACCCACACACACAGCCACTCACCCACTCACACAGTCACTCACACTCACATAGTCACTCACCCACTCACACAGTGACTCACCCACTCACACAGTCACTCACACACTCACACAGTCACTTACACACTCAGACAGTCACTCACCCACTCACACAGTCACTTACCCACTCACACAGTCACTCACCCACTCACATAGTCACCACCCACACACACAGCCACTCACCCACACACACAGCCACTCACCCACTCACACAGTCACTCACACACACAGCCACTCACTCACTCACTCAGTCACTCACCCACTCACATAGTCACTCACCCACTCACACAGTCACTCACCCACTCAAATAGTCACTCACCCACTCACACAGTCACTCACCCACTCACATAGTCACTCACCCACTCACAGTCACTCACCCACTCATGTAGCCACTCACCACTCACACAGTCACTCACCCACTCACATAGTCACTCACCCACACACAGCCACTCACCCATTCACACAGTCACTCACCCACACACATAGTCACTCACCCACTCACATAGTCACTCACCCACACACACAGCCACTCACCCACACACACAGCCACTCACCCACTCACACAGTCACTCACCACACACAGCCACTCACCCACTCACACAGTCACTCACCCACTCACACAGTCACTCACCCACTCACTCCCCGACTCACATAGTCACTCACCCACTCACACAGTCACTCACCCACTCACATAGTCACTCAACCAATCACACAGTCACTCACCCACTCACACAGTCACTCACCGTCTCACGTAGTCACTCACCCACTCACACAGTCACTCACCCACTCACACAGTCACTCACCCACTCACACAGTCACTCACCCACTCACACA
>MU249629.1:1460953-1540953 GCA_018977245.1 Lethenteron camtschaticum
GTGCCTCACTATAAACACCTCGGGGGTTCCATCTCTATGCCCGCGTTGACTCCTCACCCAGTTACCTCACTTGACCCTGCCTGTCCTCATCGCTGCAATCATTATTTACTGCCACTAAGCCCCATACCGTCCTTAAACAGTTACCCACACACTCAGTCATCCTCCGATTAGCACGGTTGGCTACATTACGATACGAAATAAGTTCGACATGCACATACACAGACTCACACAGTCACTCACCCACTCACACAGTCACTCACCCACTCACACAGTCACTCACCAACTCACACAGTCACTCACCCACTCACACAGTCACTTACCCTCTCACACAGTCCCTCACCCACACACACAGTCACTCACCCACTCACACAGTCACTCACCCAAACACACATATACTCACCCACTCACTCAGTCACTCACCCACTCACACAGTCACTCACCCACTCACACAGTCACTCACCCACACACAGTCACTCACCCACTCACACAGTCACTCACCCACTCACACAGTCACTCACCCACTCATACAGTCACTCACCCACTCACACAGTCACTCACCCACTCACACAGTCACTCATCCACTGACACAGTCACTCATCCACACACACAGTCACTCACCCACTCACACAGTCACTCACCCACTCACACAGTCACTCACCCACTCACACAATCACTCACCCACTCATACAGTCACTCACCCACTCACACAGTCACTCACCCACTCACACAGTCACTCACCCACTGACACAGTCAATTACCCACTCACACAGTCACTCACCTACTCACACAGTCACTCACCCACTCATACAGTCACTCACCCACTCACACAGTCACTCACCCACTCACACAGTCACTCACCCACTCACACGGTCACTCACCCACTCACACAGTCACCCACTCACACAGTCACTCACACACTCACACAGTCACTCACACACTCACATAGCCACTCACCCACTCACATAGCCACTCACCCACTCACACAGCCACTCACCCACACACACAGTCACTCACCCACTCACATAGTCACTCACCCACACACTCACCAACTCACACAGTCACTCACACACTCACACAGTCACTCACCCACTCACACAGTCACTCATCCACACACTCACCCATTCTCCGATTCGCACGGTTGGCTACGTTATGGTACAAAAGTAGTTCAACGTACACACACACCAAGAGTCTTGAGGCTCACTTGATGCTCTCCTGGGTAAAACAGGCGTAGCAGTAGTACTAACAATAAATAATTATAATATTTAACATCAAATACTGTGCATATTGTGACTCGGACGGGTCCCTTTAGTGTTCTTTGTAATTCATTAGCGCGGCATCAAGGAGGTGGGGCTCACAAGCCTTGGACTATCCAATCCCCGGGAGAAGGTTTTCAAGCCTTTGATTAGCATTGCCAGCATCTTGCGACGGGATTTCTCGCATCTTTTAAGATGTGTTGGGGCGGGCGAGATTTTGTAAGATTGTGAAATTTTATGGGATTTTGTGGGATCTTGTGAAATTTTACGAGATCCTGCGGGGTTTGTACGATGTGTTATGACATCTTGTGTGGATTTTGTGGGATCTTGTTTGATTTCATGAGATCCCGAGGAGTTTGTACGATGTTTATGACGTCCTGCATGTGGATTTTGCGGGATCTGGTGAGATTTTAAGCGATTGTATGCATTTTTTTTATGGGCGTGAGAAATCTTGTTGGGAATTCTGTAAATATTTCTTAAAATTAATCGAGATCGTCTGGGGGATTATTCGCGAGAGCTTTTTTTTCTTTCCACTATTTCCGTGGAATTTTGGGAGATTCTTTATTTACGTATCTCCGCAGATTTCACAACCTTGTCTTGGGCTTTCGTAAGATTTCGTCGGGACGCGGGTTGGCGCTGTGGTGCAGCATTGACGTTGGACCTTCTATCAGACGCTGTCGGAAAGACAGCGTCTGAATGGGCACCACCAGGCTTGGCAGCGTATATTTAAGCCGGGTTGGAGGGAGGGAAGGAGTGCCTTGACAAAGGAATTTGCATTTCAAGAGGAATTTAGCATATTTATGGGAAATACAGATATGGGATTAGTCACTACTTGTGGAATGCGTAAATTCCTCTTGATATGCAAATTCCTTTGTCAAGGCGCCCCTTCCCCCCCCTCCAACCCAGCTTAAATATACGCTGCCAAGCCTGGTGGTGCCAATTCAGACGATGTCTTTTTTACAGACCTGTTCTTCACCTGAGGACGGCTGCTTGCTGCGTTGTGGCCGAAACGTCGTGAGAATTGTATTTCATTATATTTAATTTTTATTATTTTATTATTTCCCTTCTACGTGACTTTACCGACAGAACCAAGAAGACCTCTTTTCGTTGTTCATTTTTGGGGGGTGGAGGTTAGTTAGTGGGCGGGGGGGGGGGGTGGAGCGTGGATTGTTGGGGGGGATGGTTGTCCACCAACGTGGACAAAGCGGAAAGATATTAAAAAAAAAACAGCGTCGGATGTCGCAAACGAGACATCGGGACGAGTGAATGTTTCATTCCGGGGACTCCACCTCTCTCTCTCTCTATCTTTCTCGTCCAACAATTCAGAATTCAGATGTCAAAATTGCACTTCGCGCCTATTTGCGCCCTTCGCGGAATTGCCGCCAGCGATATGACTCCGATATTTTGAACAACAGCAACCGCAGAAAGAAGAAAATTCGCAACTCAATACCCATCGTAATGGTCCATAAAAGAGTGTTTTTTTTCCAACGGTTTCACTTCACTTGATTCCTGCGTCGTGGTCAAATCTTGTAATCTACATTTCGTCCACTTCGTGTTGACCAATCAATTCCAAAATTTGCACACGTACTCAGATCCGTATCAATCGGCATCAATTAATCAATTAATTCACTACTTTAAAGCAACAAACTGACACTTTTTTACAAGGAGTCATGTTTGCATAGACCACAATACCTGCAGTCATAATGCAAACAAAAAACATAACTCTGATAATGTATGCACTGTCCTTGAAGTTGATTGGTCCACACCCGAGATAGCTTTCCTTAGAGCCTAGTCTCACATGGTGTTGGACCAGATGACGCCAAAAGGCCAGATAAAAGGGTAAAAAACTAATTATCATATTTTTTACTGGCAAATGAGGTTCCAATGGTACTTTAAAGCAGTTAAATTTCGATTTAAAGCTTTCGTGACTGCAGGGATTCATCTTCTTATGTTTTATTTTTATTATTTTTTTATTTCCCTTCTACGTGACTTTACCGAAAGAACCAAGAAGATACTTTAAAGCAATTTACATTTTGTATGGACGCCTTATTATTTATATATATATATTTGTGTAGGTCCAAAACGCAGCGGTCCCTAAACTCTCGAATCGCCTCGCCCAAGAAGCTGGTGCCACGTGTCTCAGGCGCGCCTGCCCCGTGTGAACTGCACATTGAAGATTCATTTATAAATTAATCAATTAATTCAAGTAAGCGTTGATGTGGGAGCAGGCGCCGCGTCATTGACGTACTTCTTCTTGGTTCTTTCGGTAAAGTCACGTAGAAGAATGGAAATAATAAAATAATAAAAATAAAACAAATAAAATAATTCTCACGACGTTTCGGCCACAACGCAAGCAGCCGTCCTCAGGTGAAGAACAGGTCTGTCGAGAAGACAGAGTCTGAATGACATTCAGACTGCTTGCGTTGTGGCCGAAACGTCGTGAGAATTATTGTATTAGGTTCTATTTCATTATTTCCATTCTACGTGACTTTACCGAAAGAACCAAGAAGATGAATCCCTGCAGTCACGAAAGCTTTAAATCGATAAAAAAAATTGACGTACTTCTTGACCGTGTGTTCAACGAAGTTGTTAACAAAACCGTTGCTTTAAAAAATACTTTTTTTTAAGGAGTTTATTTTAGGTGTATATCGCGTAAATATAAATGTGGCCATTAAACTCGCCACCGCCACCCCGACACAGCCATTTCGTAAGGGGTTTGTCACGTGAACAAATGGGGCCCAATTCGTTACCAGTTGAGCAGTAACCGGCTGTGTGTTGCACAGTAACCCCGCGACATTCAAGACGGCAGCAGGGAGGGAGGGTTTCTCCACAACTCCGTGGCTGTCACCTGATGATGCTGGTCGTTGTTGTTGTCGTTGTTGTTATTACCGGCGAAACTTCACGGCATTGGAATTGTAAATGTTGCAGTGGGTTTACTCTCCAACACGCGATGTTTTTACACACCGCACCAGGTACTCATTTGAGGCTGGGTCGACCTAGTTGAGGCCTATGACCGTTTCAGAGAATCGTCACCGGTGTTGGCCGTGAACAGGATTCGAACTCGGGTGGCTGGGTTCGTAGTGCGGAGTGCAAACCACTACACAACCTCCCACCCCACACACACACACAAAATGAAACTAATTTTGCATCAAGCCCAGGAGGTAGGGAGGGATGATAACGATAATGACGACGACGATGATGATGACGATGACAATGAGGTGAGCGAAACCGCCAACCACGATTTGAACTCGTGACCTTCCCGTTGCCTTTGTGACGAGCGCTTTCCCCCGCTGATGAAGACGACGACGATGAAGACGATAATGACGATGGTGATGATGAAGTGAACGACACCGCCAACCACGATTTGAACTCGTGACCTTTCCATTGTTGTTATCGACTAGCACTCTCTCCCACTGATGATGATAATGACGACGCTGATGACGACGACGATGATGACAATGATGACGATGACGACAATGACGACGATGATGACGACGACAATGACGACGATGATGACAATGATGACGATTATCACGACGATGATGACGATGATCACGACGATGATGACGACGATGGCGATGACGATGATGATGACGATGACGACGACGATGATGATGACGATGACGACGATGATGACGACGATGATGACGCCAATGATGACGACAATGACGACGATGATGACGACGATAATGACAATGACGATGATGATGACGACGATGATGACGACGATGATGATGACGATGACGATGATGACGATGACGATGATGACGATGATGATGATAACGATGACGATGATGATGACGACGATGATGACGATGATGACGATGATGATGACGACGATGATTATGACGATGATGACGACGATGATGATGACGATGATGACGATGATGATGATGACGATGATGATGACGACGATGATGATAACGATGACGATGATGATGACGACGATGATGACGATGACGACGATAATGACGACGATGATGACAATGATGACGATTATGACGATGATGACGATGATCACGACGATGATGACGACGATGGCGATGACGATGATGATGACGATGACGACGACGATGATGATGACGATGACGACGATGATGACGACGATGATGACGCCAATGATGACGACAATGACGACGATGATGACGACGATAATGACAATGACGATGATGATGACGACGATGATGACGACGATGATGATGACGATGACGATGATGACGATGACGATGATGACGATGATGATGATAACGATGACGATGATGATGACGACGATGATGACGATGATGACGATGATGATGACGACGATGATGACGATGATGACGACGATGATGATGACGATGATGACGATGATGATGATGACGATGATGATGACGACGATGATGATAACGATGACGATGATGATGACGACGATGATGACGATGACGACGATAATGACGACGATGATGACAACGATGATGACGATGACGCCGATTATGAAAATGATGACGATGATAACGATGATGATGACGATGACGACGATGATGATGACGATGACAACGATGATCACGATGATGATGACGACAATGATGACGACGACGACGATGTGACGAGCGAAACCCCCAACCGCGCTTTGAACTCGCCACCTTCCCGTTATCCCGCGTAACGCTCGCTCTCTCTCCCCGCAGCGAGAAGCCACGCGGCCCCGTCAAGCGGACGACATTTCACACGTCTCGAGCAAAAGCGACGACGATACATTTCCTTTAACGCAGCCAAATTTTTTTTTTCTTAAATAAAAAAAATTAATAATATATAATTTTTTGACACCAACAACAACAACAACAACCGAATTAATCCCCGCACAAACCCTCCTTCTTTCGTTTTTTGTTCGTCGCTCCAGCAATAAACAATCGCTCACACCGCCAGCAATCAAACTTTAATGCAATATTTTCATTATTGATGGCGCGATGGAAACGGGCCTCTAGGAGAGCTGGCAACAAATCCCGTAATGCGCCGTTAAAAATTTCATGTTTTCGCTTTGAACGCGGGCAGGGTGGGGCGGGTGGGGGGGGGAGAGGGAGGGAGGGACGACCCCCCATTCCAATTCCAATTCTAGCCCCCTCACCCCCTCCCCCATTCTTCCCCCCCACCCCTATCTACCCACCCACCACCCCCCTCCGTGTCGCGTGCCATGCGGGTGCGTTGATAATCGACGCCCCATTCGTGATTCGAGGCACAAGTGAGGTTGGGAGAGAGGGGAGGGAGGGATGGAGGGAGGGGAGGGAGGAAGGGAGGGAGGGAGGGGAAGGATGGAGAGAGGGGAGGGAGGGAGGGGAGGGAGGGAGAGAGGGCAGGGAGGGAGGGAGGGAAGGGAGGAAGGGGATGGAGGGAGGGAGGGAGGGAGGGGAGGGAGGAGAGAGGGCAGGGAGGGAGGGAGGGAAGGGAGGAAGGGGATGGAGGGAGGGAGGGAGGGGAGGGAGGGAGAGAGGGCAGGAGGGAGGGAGGGAAGGGAGGAAGGGGATGGAGGAGGGAGGGAGGGAGGGGAAGGATGGAGGGAGGGAGGAGGGAGGGGAGGGAGAGAGGGCAGGGAGGGGAGGGATGGGAGGGATGGGAGGGAGGGGATGGAGGGAGGGAGGGAGGGAGGGAGGGAGGGGAGGGGATGGAGGGAGGGAGGGAGGGGATGGAGGGAAGGGAGGAGGGAGGGAGAGAGGGCAGGGAGGGAGGGAGGGGGAGGTGTATGTCAGGAACTGGGACCTCCGTTTTTTTTCCGACATCGACGCTTCCGAGTTCTTTTGGCGTTTGACCCACAGTCATGTACGGAGCAAATCCGACGGCCCGCGAGTTGCCTGCCCCCTCGCCCCCCACGAGTGTGCCACCGAGGAAGAACATCGCAATCGATGAGCGACGGAGCTGTGGGTCGTGAGGCTCCCTCGCCTTGCCGCTGAACGCCTCGCAACGCAGTTCACGTCGTTTATTGTGAAAATTCGGTCACAGTTCTTATGACCTGCACTGTTTCGTTGCTTTTATGGCCTTTATTTTGGTGATTTTCGAAAAGTTTTTCGGTTTGGCCATGTTTGTTTGTTGTAGTACGGAGTTAGACTGATGGTCTGAATCTAAGTTGTCTTGTGGTTGTTGTTGTTGTTTGACTTGCATCCCACTGGGATTTTTGCACACAGCGTTGGTGTACGGTGATTTTTTCTTGCACTATTTTGCTGTCTTTTCGTGGATTTTCTGTTTGCACTCAGTCACATATTCACTTTAAGATGTTTTCTTGTTCATGTTTTTGTTTTTTTGTTTGTTGCGATTGCACCCGATTCAAGAGCCGAATGGCTCACAGGGCTATACCTAATACATGAACTTTGAACTTTGAACTCGGGGACACTACAGCAGTCCCCGTCGAGGTTGTTAGTGGGGCTCGATGGAAAAAAAATCACCTCTTTATTTCGATTTAAAGCTTTCGTGACTGCAGGGATTCATCTTCTTGGTTCTTTCGGTAAAGTCACGTGAAGGGTAATAAAATATAAAAATAAAATAATAAAATAATAAAAATAAAACATAATAAAATATTAATTATGTTTTATTTTATTATTTTATTACTTCCCTTCTACGTGACTTTACCGAAAGAACCAAGAAGAAGTCTTTTATTTGTTACCGCGTATCCCCCCGCCCCCCCCCACCACCGTCTCTGTGCACGGTTTGAATTACCACTCTTTAGTTTTAACTTTGAGGGTTTTCCGAGTTTAACGGCATCGTGTTGTGTGACTGACGCTGCGTGAAACACTGAGTTCTAGGCCCGGTTCCGTTCCTCCTGTAACCTGGCGGCAAGGGTGGCAGGCTGTGGGAAAAAATCACGTTCTCATAAATAATGAAACAAATGTACATCTATTGATACAGCTATCGTGCTGTGATGGTTCCACCTGAAGAAGGAAGCTTGTGTTGCCTCCGAAACGTCGTTTTTTTATTTTTATTTTACTTTTATTAATTTAAATTTATCTCACTTGATACAGCTATCGTGTTGTGACGGTTCCACCTGAAGACGGAAGCTTGTGTTGCCTCCGAAACGTCGTGATTTTTATTTTATTTTTATTTTATTAATTTAAATTTTTCTACCTCCGTGACTTTACCGAAAACCTTAGAAAGAGTGGGAGTTGCGATAGATAGACAGAAAGAGAGAGATCTAATGTGGAGATGGGTGTTTAAAGCAAAGCTGATGAGGGAAATAAATATATTTAACAGTACCTGTTTCCCTCGCGGCTTTCACTAGCATGAAAGGGAATATCAGCTGACAAAGTGGAACTTCTGAATGGTGTTATTTATTTATTTCCGCCGCTCAGCATTTATTCTGCATCGCTAAAATGTTAAAGTCGCGCCATGCGTCAGCTGTTTCCCCCCTCCCTCCCTCCCTCCCTCCGCCCCGCCACGTTATAACAAGTTAGTTTAAAAATACATCTATCGTGCGAACATTTCAATTCTGCAACGCTTTCGCATTTCGATGGTTCTGCAGAGGCATGGGGTGGGCACGGCGGCAAATGCTCGTGACGTCACAGCAGAGGTCGCAAACGGGTTTTGATTCCTTACCCGTACCCGGCCGCACCAGGGTCGCAAACGGGTACCCGTACCCGCACCCGGTAGGGTACGGGTACTGTTCCCTAGCCGTACCCTACCCGAAATGAGTGACAAACGGTGACTCACCAGTGACTCACGGCCTACCCGTACTCGGCCGCACCAGGGTCGCAAACGGGTACGGGTAGCCGGGTATCGGTAAGGTACGGGTATTAGGTCCCGGTTGCGACCTCTGCATCACAGCCTAGGTTCGATTCCGACCAGGGCACATTTCTGCGGTGGAGTTTGTGTGAACTGTTTCGTATTTTACCAGATAAGGGCCCCATTGAGCGTGTAACTATTTCTCAGAAGCGATCTAGCAATCACAAGTGATAGCTAACGAAGGGGCATTCGCAGCAGCCAATAGCTCTGAAACGCACGTTTCATTGGAGATGAGGAGGGAGAAAAATCCACGCGCCTCGGGGAGAGAGACACGCAACCAAACATACAGCAGCAGGGGTCAGGGTCGGGATCGAACCCACGACCTCCTGTATACCAGGCGAGGTAGTTAACATCTCCTAGCCACCGTGATGATGATGAAGAGAGAGACACGCAAACTCCAAATATACAGCAGCAGGGGTCAGGGTCGGGATCGAACCACGACCTCCTGCACACCAGGCGAGGTAGTTAACATCTCGTAGCCATCGTGATGATGATGAGAGAGAGACACGCAAACTCCAAATATAGAGCAGCAGGCGTCAAGGTCGGGATCGAACCACGACCTCCTGTATACCAGGCGAGGTAGTTAACATCTCCTAGCCACCGTGATGATGATGAGAGAGACACATACCTCCAGTATACCAGGCGAGGTAGTTAACATCTCCTAGCCACCGTGATGATGATGAGAGAGAGAGAGACACGCAAACTCCAAATATACAGCAGGTGTCAAGGTCGGGATAGAACCCACGACCTCCAGTATACCAGGCGAGGTAGTTAACATCTCCTAGCCACCGTGATGATGATGACGANAGAGAGAGAGACACGCAAACTCCAAATATACAGCAGGTGTCAAGGTCGGGATAGAACCCACGACCTCCAGTATACCAGGCGAGGTAGTTAACATCTCCTAGCCACCGTGATGATGATGAGAGAGAGAGAGACACGCAAACTCCAAATATACAGCAGGTGTCAAGGTCGGGATAGAACCCACGACCTCCAGTATACCAGGCGAGGTAGTTAACATCTCCTAGCCACCGTGATGATGATGAGAGAGAGAGAGACACGCAAACTCCAAATATACAGCAGGTGTCAAGGTCGGGATCGAACCCACGACCTCCTGTACACCAGGCGAGGTAGTTAACATCTCCTAGCCACCGTGATGATGATGAGAGAGAGAGAGACACGCAAACTCCAAATATACAGCAGGTGTTAAGGTCGGGATCGAACCCACGACCTCTTGTATACCAGGCGAGGTAGTTAACATATCCTAGCCACCGTGATGATGATGATGAGAGAGAGACACGCAAACTCCAAATATACAGCAGGTGTCAAGGTCGGGATAGAACCCACGACCTCCAGTACACCAGGCGAGGTAGTTAACATCTCATAGCCACCGTGATGATGAGAGAGAGACACGCAAACTCCAAATATACAGCAGCAGGCGTCAGGGTCGGGATCGAACCCACGACCTCCTGTATACCAGGCGAGGTAGTTAACATCTCCTAGCCACCGTGTTCTCGATCGCTCCTCCTCTTGGTCTGCAGAGTGTGAGTGAGTTTATGTATCGTGGGGAACAATAGAAACTGGTCCTGGGCCTCCCTAGGTCGACTCAGCCTCAAGTGAGTACTTCGTGTGGTGTGTAAACATCGCCACTGGGGGAGACAAAGGCGGCCGGGCGTGGTGGTGCTGGCCACACCACAACCCCACGTGATGCCGCAGTGGAGCCCTTCACAGGTGCTACTCGCTAGCAGCACTTGCCCCAACAGTCTGTTAAGGCTACCCGGGAGATCTGTGTCTGTGTGTGTGAGTGAGTGAGCGCACGTGAGAGCTTGAAAGCATTCGCCATCGTAGTGCGTGCACCTGACATGTTTTCTTTTATTTACATCGCATTTTATGGAGAAAGCATGTCTCAGATTCAATGCGGGCAAACACGCCCGCGCGCACGTGAATATATAAATATGATTTAGAGAAAACGTGCTGGGAGGTAAAATATGATCATTTCGTCTCCGTCGAGGTTACATGCAAGAGATACTCATGGGAAGCGCCTCGCACGGAGATGCACTCACAACGGAGCCGCACTAACAGAGAGACGCATTCTAGATTTGAAGCTTTCGTGACTCCAAGGATTCATATTCTTAGTTTTTTTCGGTAAAGTCACGTAGGTAAGAAATTAAAATAAAAATTAATAAAAGTAAAATAAAATTAAAATAAAATAAAAATCACGACGTTTCGGAGGCAACACAAGCTTCCGTCTTCAGGTGGAACCGTCACAGCACGATAGCTGTATCAAGTAAATGAGAAATTCCAAGAAATACTACCCCGTAGTATCTCCTGGCTCACCACCCCCCCCCTCAACCGGTATATATACGGGGTAGCATCTCTTGTAATTTCTCTCACTTGATACAGCTATCGTGCTGTGACGGTTCCACCTGAAGACGGAAGCTTGTGTTGCCTCCGAAACGTCGTGATTTTATTTTATTTTTATTTTATTTTACTTTTATTAATTTTAATTTTTTACCTACGTGACTTTACCGAAGAGAGCCGCATCGCACCAAGCTCCACTCCCCCCGCCCCTCCCCCCCGGGGCTGACAGTGAGTGGCGTGGCGAGCCGACCATCGTCCCCGCCACCCTCCACCCCAACCCCCCCCCCTCGACCTTCACCCCCCCACCCACCCCCAACCCCCCAACCCCCCTACCCCCCCCCATCCGCCCCGGGCTGACAGTGAGTGGCGTGGCGGGTGAAGTCGTTTAGCGCCTCCCTCCCCTCCCCCTCGACCCCTTCACACCCCTCCCCTTGTCCCCCCACCCCATTTCTCCCTGACCCCCTCTCCAGTCAATGGAATAACGGGAGAAGCTGTTGANCCCCCCCCGGCTGAGTGAAGCCGTTGAGCCCCCCCCCTCTTCCCCCCCCTCACTACCCCCCCCCCCTCAGTGTGGTTATCCTCAGGGTCTCTGAGCGGCGGGGCGTCACGTGGGGTTCGCTAAGAGGGGAGATGATCTCCCAAGCGAAATGCTGAGGAGGGTGGCGTTTGTGCACAGACTGCCCTACATGACATCATAACAACAGGCTGGACCATTGGACGGGTTCCGCAGGATTGGAAGGATGTCCTGGTGGTCCCCTCTTTAAGAAGGGGGACCGCACAGACTGTAACAACTACAGGGGCATCTCACTCCTCAGTGTGCCGGGAAAGGTCCTGGCAAGGATTATTCAACATCGCCTTGCTAGGCACGCTGAGGAGAGGCTTGCGGAACCCCAATACGTCTTCTTGGTTCTTTTTTATTACTTCCCTTCTACGTGACTTTACCGAAAGAACCAAGAAGATGAATCCCTGCAGTCACGAAAGCTTTAAATTGAAATTGAACCCCAATGCGGTTTCAGGAAAGGGCGGTCCTGCACAGATGCCATATTTTCTGTCCGTCTGCTACAGCAGAGGTGTAGGGAATTCCAACAAGACCTATATCTCTGCTTTATTGACCTGGTCAAGGCCTATGATGCCATCAGTAGGTCTGGGCTCTGGATTATTCTTCGTGCTTTTGGAGTCCCTGACCCTGCTCACGATCATTAAGGACCTTCATGATGGTGAGCGATTCCGGGTAAAACTACGTGGCCGGGAGTCGGAGCCATTCCCTGTACACCTTGGGGTGCGACAGGATGTCCTCTGGCTCCCACATTATTTAACATCTATTCGACCACGTAGTTCGTGAAGCATTCAATAGCTGTACCGGAGGAATTTCCATCTGGTACAGATACAATGGGAGGCTGATCGATGCCCGGGTGCGGTTAAGGGATGGCTCCCTATTGCTCAACCACGTTATGTTTGCCGATGATCTAGGAATTGCTGCTCACACAGAGGAGGAGTTGGAGGCACTGCTGCTGAACCTGGAGCTTGCCACTAAGAGGTGGGGCCTTACTATCAGCCCCACCAAAACTAAGCACCTGCCTGGATATTTTGTACCATCGGACAATCCACCCACACAACTCCCAATTGCTAATAGGGCAGTTGTGGAAAAGAGTGCAGAGTTTCCCATACCTGGGCAGTGTGCTCATGACCGGCTCCGGTTTAACAGCAGAGGTCTCACTCCGAATCAGTCGAGCGGCATTATCATTTCATCGGTTGCGTAACACTGTGTGGAAGCTACATGGTCTGTCGCTCCGCATAAAGCTTCAGGTCTTCTCAGCCACAGTCATTCCCTCCCTTCTCTACGATTGCAAAACGTGGACCCACCTAATGGAACATCTTTGCCGGTTAGAAACATTTAAGCTGGCCTGCCTACGATCCATCCTGGGTTTAACCAGGCTGGATTGTGAGGAGCTCACAAATCCTTTGACAAAGTCCCATCGGTGAGCTCCTCCGGCAGGCAAGGCTGCGTTGGCTGGGTCATGTAGCCCGCATGCCCAGCCACCGCATGCCTATACAGCTTTTGTTCGGCCGGATCGAGGGGGCTAGACGGGCGCGGCACGGGCTAGAGAAGAGATGGAGTGATGTGGTACAGGAGGACGTGGAGCTGAGTGGACTTGCCGATTACTGGTACCAGCGGTGTCAAGATCGGCCTCAGTGGAGGAGGCTCGTGAAGGACGCTGCTACTGGGCAGTTGGAGGCAGTCGCCCTCCAACAACAACGGAGGGGCGAGGAGCGACGCTCACAACAACGAGCGGAGCGCCGGGTGGATAAAACACAGCAAGTTGACACAGTAGGGGGCACAGGTGGTGCATCAGCCAGTGATCTCAGTCATCTCAGTCAGTCGACCCGTGGCACCTGGGTCTGCCCGTGACCTCCTACCAGGGGGCGTTCCACACTTCACGTGGTCTCAACGTGCACATAGCCTGGCACAAGCGTCGTGGTGACGTCACCGCCACTTCGTGGCGAATGGCGGTTGTTGCTGTTGTTTGATGATGGTGGTGATATTGGTGGTGGTGTTGGTGGTGGTGTTGATAGTAGTGGTGGTGTTGGTGGGGTGGTGTTGGTGGTGTTGGTGGTGTGTGTGGTGGTGTGGTGGTGTTGGTGTGTGGTGTTGGTGGTGTTGGTGTGGTGTTAGTGGTGGTGTTGGTGATAGTGGTGGTGGTGTTGGTGTGTTGGTGGTGTTGGTGGTGATGGTGATGTTGGTGGTGGTTGGTGGTGTTGGTGGTGTTGGTGGTGTTGGTGGTGTTGGTGGTGGGGTGATGTTGGTGGTGGTGTTATTGGTGTGGTCGTTGCTGTTGTTGGTATTATCGTAGGTATTGTTGGTTGCTGTTGTTGGTGACTTTTATTGTTGCTGTTGCTGCCGCTGTTGTTCTTCTAGCGACGTCTCCGCGCGTGTGTGTGCGCTCACGACGAGTCGTTCACGGAGTCGGGCGCAGTTTCCCGGCACTTACTTTGGCTCGTTTAGCATCTGGAGCGCGCTACCAAGTCAGTAAATCGTTCCGTGCACGCGAGGGCGGGAGGGGCTGCATCCACCACGCCCGGCCGCCTTTGTCTCCCCGGTGGCGATGTTTCCGCCGCACGGAGCCAGGTATTCGTTTGAGGCTGAGTCGACCTAGGGGAGGGGCACCGGCGTTCGAACTCGGGGCCGCCGGGTTCAGTAGCGCAGCGCGCTGACCGGTCACTCACAGGTTGTAGTACAGGGGGAGAACTTGCACACACACTCCACGTACACACACTCCACGTACACACACACCTCATACCCACACACCTCATACTCTGTAGAACATGCACACACACACTCCACGTACACACACACACTCATACCCACACACACTCACACTCTGTAGAACATGCACACACACTACCACACACACACACACTCATACCCACACACACTCACACTCTGTAGAACATGCACCACCTCCACACACACACACACTCATACCCACACACACTCACACTCTGTAGAACATGCACACACACTCCACACACACACTCATACCCACACACACTCACACTCTGTAGAACATGCACACACACTCCTCGTACCACACACACTCATACCCACACACACTCACACTCTGTAGAACATGCACACACACTCCACACACACACACCTCATACCCACACACACTCACACTCTGTAGAACATGCACACACACTCCACACACACACACTCATACCCACACACACTCACACTCTGTAGAACATGCACACACACTCCACGTACACACACACACTCATACCCACACACACTCACACTCTGTAGAACATGCACACACACTTCACGTACACACACACACTCATACCCACACACACACTCACACTCTGTAGAACATGTACACACACTCCACACACACACACACTCATACTTACACACACTCTGTAGAACATGCACACACATCCACGTACACACACACTCATACCCACACACACTCACACTCTGTAGAACATGCACACACACTCCACACACACACACACTCATACCCACACACACTCACACTCTGTAGAACATGCACACACACTCCACACACACACCTCATACCCACACACATCACCTCTGTTGAACATGCACACACACTCCACGTACACACACACACACACTCATACCCACCCACACTCACACTCTGTAGAACATGTACACACACTCCACGTATACACACACACTCATACCCACACACACTCACACTCTGTAACATGCACACACACTACACACACACACTCATACCCACACACACTCACACTCTGTAGAACATGCACACACACGCCACACACACACACTCATACCCACACACACTCACACTCTGTAGAACATGTACACACACTCCACGTACACACACACACTCATACCTACATACACTCACAATCTGTAGAACATGCACACACACTCCACACACACACACTCGTACACACACACACTCACACTCATACCACACACACTCACACTCTGTAGAACATGCACACACACTACACGTACACACACACACTCATACCCACACACACTCACACTCTGTTAGAACATACACACACACACACACACACACTCATACCCACACACACTCACACTCTGTAGAGCATGTACACACACTCCACAGTCACACACACTCATACCCACACACACTCACACGCTATAGAACATGCACACACACTACACGTACACACACACACTCATACCCACACACACTCACACTCTGTAGAACATGCACACACACTCCACACACACACACACTCATACCCACACACACTCACACTCTGTAGAACATGCACACACACTCATACACACACATTCTTACCCACACACATCACACTCAGTAGAGAAATTACAGAGACTCCCCGTATATATACCGGTTGAGGGGGGGGGTGGTGAGCCAGGAGATACTACGGGGTAGTATTTCTTGGAATTTCTCATTTACTTGATACAGCTATCGTGCTGTGACGGTTCCACCTGAAGACGGAAGCTTGTGTTGCCTCCGAAACGTCGTGATTTTTATTTTATTTTAATTTTATTTTACTTTTATTAATTTTATTTTAATTTCTTACCTACGTGACTTTACCGAAAAAAAACTAAGAATATGAATCCTTGGAGTCACGAAAGCTTCAAATCTAGAATGCGTCTCTCTGTTAGTGCGGCTCCGTTGTGAGTGCATCTCCGTGCGAGGCGCTTCCCATGAGTATCTCTTGCATGTAACCTCGACGGAGACGAAATGATCATATTTTACCTCCCAGCACGTTTTCTCTAAATCATATTTATATATTCACGTGCGCGCGGGCGTGTTTGCCCGCATTGAATCTGAGACATGCTTTCTCCATAAAATGCGATGTAAATAAAAGAAAACATGTCAGGTGCACGCACTACGATGGCGAATGCTTTCAAGCTCTCACGTGCGCTCACTCACTCACACACACAGACACAGATCTCCCGGGTAGCCTTAACAGACTGTTGGGGCAAGTGCTGCTAGCGAGTAGCACCTGTGAAGGGCTCCACTGCGGCATCACGTGGGGTTGTGGTGTGGCCAGCACCACCACGCCCGGCCGCCTTTGTCTCCCCCAGTGGCGATGTTTACACACCACACGAAGTACTCACTTGAGGCTGAGTCGACCTAGGGAGGCCCAGGACCAGTTTCTATTGTTCCCCACGATACATAAACTCACTCACACTCTGCAGACCAAGAGGAGGAGCGATCGAGAACACGGTGGCTAGGAGATGTTAACTACCTCGCCTGGTATACAGGAGGTCGTGGGTTCGATCCCGACCCTGACGCCTGCTGCTGTATATTTGGAGTTTGCGTGTCTCTCTCTCATCATCACGGTGGCTATGAGATGTTAACTACCTCGCCTGGTGTACTGGAGGTCGTGGGTTCTATCCCGACCTTGACACCTGCTGTATATTTGGAGTTTGCGTGTCTCTCTCTCATCATCATCATCACGGTGGCTAGGATATGTTAACTACCTCGCCTGGTATACAAGAGGTCGTGGGTTCGATCCCGACCTTAACACCTGCTGTATATTTGGAGTTTGCGTGTCTCTCTCTCTCATCATCATCATCACGGTGGCTAGAATGTTACTACCTCCTGGTTACAGAGGTCGTGGGTTCGATCCCGACCTTGACACCTGCTGTATATTGGAGTTGCGTGTCTCTCTCTCTCTCGTCATCATCATCACGTGGCTAGGAGATGTTAACTACCTCGCCTGGTATACTGGAGGTCGTGGTCTATCCCGACCTTGACACCTGCTGTATATTTGGAGTTTGCGTGTCTCTCTCTCTCTCGTCATCATCATCACGGTGGCTAGGAGATGTTAACTACCTCGCCTGGTATACTGGAGGTCGTGGGTTCTATCCCGACCTTGACACCTGCTGTATATTTGGAGTTTGCGTGTCTCTCTCTCTCTCGTCATCATCATCACGGTGGCTAGGAGATGTTAACTACCTCGCCTGGTATACTGGAGGTCGTGGGTTCTATCCCGACCTTGACACCTGCTGTATATTTGGAGTTGCGTGTCTCTCTCTCTCTCGTCATCATCATCACGGTGGCTAGGAGATGTTAACTACCTCGCCTGGTATACTGGAGGTCGTGGGTTCTATCCCGACCTTGACACCTACTGTATATTGGAGTTTGCGTGTCTCTCTCTCTCTCGTCATCATCATCACGGTGGCTAGGAGATGTTAACTACCTCGCCTGGTATACAGGAGGTCGTGGGTTCGATCCCGACCTTGACGCCTGCTGCTCTATATTTGGAGTTTGCGTGTCTCTCTCTCATCATCATCACGATGGCTACGAGATGTTAACTACCTCGCCTGGTGTGCAGGAGGTCGTGGGTTCGATCCCGACCCTGACCCCTGCTGCTGTATATTTGGAGTTTGCGTGTCTCTCTCTCTCATCATCATCACGGTGGCTAGGAGATGTTAACTACCTCGCCTGGTATACAGGAGGTCGTGGTTCGATCCCGACCCTGACCCCTGCTGCTGTATGTTTGGAGTTTGCGTGTCTCTCTCCCCGAGTCGCGTGGATTTTTCTCCGCGTCCTCCGATGTTTCCTCCACATTTAGAAACGTGCGTTTCAGAGCTATTCGGCTGCTGTACATTTCCACGTGTTAATAAGCCCGCTTCGTTAGCTATCACTTGTGATTGCTAGATCGCTTCTGAGAAATTAGTTACACGGCTCAAATGGGGACCCTTATCTGGTAAAATACGAAACAGTTCACACAAACTCCACCGCAGAAATGTGCCCTGGTCGGGAATCGAACCCAGGCTGTGATGCAGAGTCGCAACCGGGTACCTAATACCCGTACCTTACCCGATACCCGGCTACCCGTACCCGTTGCGACCCTGGTGCGGCCGAGTACGGGTAGGCCGTGAGTCACTGGTGAGTCACCGTTTGTCACTCATTTCCCAACGTCTTGTCTCTTCTCACAATTCAAGTTCCTAGAATCAACCCACCCGCGCCTGCAACATGGCTTCATCCCAGAGGTCGCAATCAGATACCCGTACCCTACCCGTACGGGTACGGCCGGGTACGGGTACCCGTTTGCGACCCTGGTGCGGCCGGGTACGGGTAAGGAATCAAAACCCGTTTGCGACCTCTGCTGTGACGTCACGAGCATTTGCCGCCGTGCCCACCCCATGCCTCTGCAGAACCATCGAAATGCGAAAGCGTTGCAGAATTGAAATGTTCGCACGATAGATGTATTTTAAACTAACTTGTTATAACGTGGCGGGGCGGAGGGAGGGGAGGGAGGGGGGAAACAGCTGACGCATGGCGCGACTTTAACATTTTAGCGATGCAGAATAAATGCTGAGCGGCGGAAATAAATAAATAACACCATTCAGAAGTTCCACTTTGTCAGCTGATATTCCCTTTCATGCTAGTGAAAGCCGCGAGGGAAACAGGTACGTGTTAAATATATTTATTTCCCTCATCAGCTTTGCTTTAAACACCCATCTCCACATTAGATCTCTCTCTTTCTGTCTATCTATCGCAACTCCCACTCTCTTTCTAAGGTTTTCGGTAAAGTCACGGAGGTAGAAAAATTTAAATTAATAAAATAAAAATAAAATAAAAATCACGACGTTTCGGAGGCAACACAAGCTTCCGTCTTCAGGTGGAACCGTCACAACACGATAGCTGTATCAAGTGAGATAAATTTAAATTAATAAAAGTAAAATAAAAATAAAAAAACGACGTTTCGGAGGCAACACAAGCTTCCTTCTTCAGGTGGAACCATCACAGCACGATAGCTGTATCAATAGATGTACATTTGTTTCATTATTTATGAGAACGTGATTTTTTCCCACAGCCTGCCACCCTTGCCGCCAGGTTACAGGAGGAACGGAACCGGGCCTAGAACTCAGTGTTTCACGCAGCGTCAGTCACACAACACGATGCCGTTAAACTCGGAAAACCCTCAAAGTTAAAACTAAAGAGTGGTAATTCAAACCGTGCACAGAGACGGTGGTGGGGGGGGGGGGGCGGGGGGGGATACGCGGTAACAAATAAAAGACTTCTTCTTGGTTCTTTCGGTAAAGTCACGTAGAAGGGAAGTAATAAAATAATAAAAATAAAACATAATATAATAATTTTTATTATTTATTTTTATTATTTTATTACTTCCCTTCACGTGACTTTACCGAAAGAACCAAGAAGATGAATCCCTGCAGTCACGAAAGCTTTAAATCGAAATAAAGAGGTGATTTTTTTTCCATCGAGCCCCACTAACAACCTCGACGGGGACTGCTGTAGTGTCCCCGAGTTCAAAGTTCAAAGTTCATGTATTAGGTATAGCCCTGTGAGCCATTCGGCTCTTGAATCGGGTGCAATCGCAACAAACAAAAAAACAAAAACATGAACAAGAAAACATCTTAAAGTGAATATGTGACTGAGTGCAAACAGAAAATCCACGAAAAGACAGCAAAATAGTGCAAGAAAAAATCACCGTACACCAACGCTGTGTGCAAAAATCCCAGTGGGATGCAAGTCAAACAACAACAACAACCACAAGACAACTTAGATTCAGACCATCAGTCTAACTCCGTACTACAACAAACAAACATGGCCAAACCGAAAAACTTTTCGAAAATCACCAAAATAAAGGCCATAAAAGCAACGAAACAGTGCAGGTCATAAGAACTGTGACCGAATTTTCACAATAAACGACGTGAACTGCGTTGCGAGGCGTTCAGCGGCAAGGCGAGGGAGCCTCACGACCCACAGCTCCGTCGCTCATCGATTGCGATGTTCTTCCTCGGTGGCACACTCGTGGGGGGCGAGGGGGGCAGGCAACTCGCGGGCCGTCGGATTTGCTCCGTACATGACTGTGGGTCAAACGCCAAAAGAACTCGGAAGCGTCGATGTCGGAAAAAAAACGGAGGTCCCAGTTCCTGACATACACCTCCCCCTCCCTCCCTCCCTGCCCTCTCTCCCTCCCTCCCTCCCTTCCCTCCCCTCCCTCCCTCCCTTCCCCTCCCCTCCCTCCCCTCCCTCCCTCCCCTCCCTCCATCCCCTCCCTCCCATCCCTCCCATCCCTCCCCTCCCTGCCCTCTCTCCCTCCCCTCCCTCCCTCCCTCCCTCCATCCTTCCCCTCCCTCCCTCCCTCCCTCCATCCCCTTCCTCCCTTCCCTCCCTCCCTCCTGCCCTCTCTCCCTCCCTCCCCTCCCTCCCTCCCTCCATCCCCTTCCTCCCTTCCCTCCCTCCCTCCCTGCCCTCTCTCCCTCCCTCCCCTCCCTCCCTCCCTCCCTCCATCCCCTTCCTCCCTTCCCTCCCTCCCTCCCTGCCCTCTCTCCCTCCCTCCCCTCCCTCCCTCCCCTCTCTCCATCCTTCCCCTCCCTCCCTCCCTTCCTCCCTCCCCTCCCTCCATCCCTCCCTCCCCTCTCTCCCAACCTCACTTGTGCCTCGAATCACGAATGGGGCGTCGATTATCAACGCACCCGCATGGCACGCGACACGGAGGGGGGTGGTGGGTGGGTAGATAGGGGTGGGGGGGAAGAATGGGGGGAGGGGTGAGGGGGCTAGAATTGGAATTGGAATGGGTGGGTCGTCCCTCCCTCCCTCTCCCCCCCCCACCCGCCCCACCCTGCCCGCGTTCAAAGCGAAAACATGAAATTTTTAACGGCGCATTACGGGATTTGTTGCCAGCTCTCCTAGAGGCCCGTTTCCATCGCGCCATCAATAATGAAAATATTGCATTAAAGTTTGATTGCTGGCGGTGTGAGCGATTGTTTATTGCTGGAGCGACGAACAAAAAACGAAAGAAGGAGGGTTTGTGCGGGGATTAATTCGGTTGTTGTTGTTGTTGTTGGTGTCAAAAAATTATATATTATTAATTTTTTTTATTTAAGAAAAAAAAAATTTGGCTGCGTTAAAGGAAATGTATCGTCGTCGCTTTTGCTCGAGACGTGTGAAATGTCGTCCGCTTGACGGGGCCGCGTGGCTTCTCGCTGCGGGGAGAGAGAGCGAGCGTTACGCGGGATAACGGGAAGGTGGCGAGTTCAAAGCGCGGTTGGGGGTTTCGCTCGTCACATCGTCGTCGTCGTCATCATTGTCGTCATCATCATCGTGATCATCGTTGTCATCGTCATCATCATCGTCGTCATCGTCATCATCATCGTTATCATCGTCATCATTTTCATAATCGGCGTCATCGTCATCATCGTTGTCATCATCGTCGTCATTATCGTCGTCATCGTCATCATCGTCGTCATCATCATCGTCATCGTTATCATCATCGTCGTCATCATCATCGTCATCATCATCATCGTCATCATCGTCATCATCATCGTCGTCATCATCGTCATCATCGTCGTCATCATCATCGTCATCATCGTCATCATCGTCGTCATCATCATCGTCATCGTTATCATCATCATCGTCATCATCGTCATCGTCATCATCGTCATCGTCATCATCATCGTCGTCATCATCGTCGTCATCATCATCGTCATTGTCATTATCGTCGTCATCATCGTCGTCATTGTCGTCATCATTGGCGTCATCATCGTCGTCATCATCGTCGTCATCGTCATCATCATCGTCGTCGTCATCGTCATCATCATCGTCATCGCCATCGTCGTCATCATCGTCGTGATCATCGTCATCATCGTCGTGATAATCGTCATCATTGTCATCATCGTCGTCATTATCGTCGTCATCGTCATCATCGTCGTCATCATCATCGTCATCGTTATCATCATCGTCGTCATCATCATCGTCATCATCATCATCGTCATCATCGTCATCATCATCGTCGTCATCATCGTCATAATCATCGTCGTCATCATCATCGTCATCATCATCATCGTCGTCATCATCATCGTCATCGTTATCATCATCATCGTCATCATCGTCATCGTCATCATCGTCATCGTCATCATCATCGTCGTCATCATCGTCGTCATCATCATCGTCATTGTCATTATCGTCGTCATCATCGTCGTCATTGTCGTCATCATTGGCGTCATCATCGTCGTCATCATCGTCGTCATCGTCATCATCATCGTCGTCGTCATCGTCATCATCATCGTCATCGCCATCGTCGTCATCATCGTCGTGATCATCGTCATCATCGTCGTGATAATCGTCATCATTGTCATCATCGTCGTCATTGTCGTCGTCATCATCGTCGTCATTGTCGTCATCGTCATCATTGTCATCATCGTCGTCGTCATCAGCGTCGTCATTATCATCATCAGTGGGAGAGAGTGCTAGTCGATAACAACAATGGAAAGGTCACGAGTTCAAATCGTGGTTGGCGGTGTCGTTCACTTCATCATCACCATCGTCATTATCGTCTTCATCGTCGTCGTCTTCATCAGCGGGGGAAAGCGCTCGTCACAAAGGCAACGGGAAGGTCACGAGTTCAAATCGTGGTTGGCGGTTTCGCTCACCTCATTGTCATCGTCATCATCATCGTCGTCGTCATTATCGTTATCATCCCTCCCTACCTCCTGGGCTTGATGCAAAATTAGTTTCATTTTGTGTGTGTGTGTGGGGTGGGAGGTTGTGTAGTGGTTTGCACTCCGCACTACGAACCCAGCCACCCGAGTTCGAATCCTGTTCACGGCCAACACCGGTGACGATTCTCTGAAACGGTCATAGGCCTCAACTAGGTCGACCCAGCCTCAAATGAGTACCTGGTGCGGTGTGTAAAAACATCGCGTGTTGGAGAGTAAACCCACTGCAACATTTACAATTCCAATGCCGTGAAGTTTCGCCGGTAATAACAACAACGACAACAACAACGACCAGCATCATCAGGTGACAGCCACGGAGTTGTGGAGAAACCCTCCCTCCCTGCTGCCGTCTTGAATGTCGCGGGGTTACTGTGCAACACACAGCCGGTTACTGCTCAACTGGTAACGAATTGGGCCCCATTTGTTCACGTGACAAACCCCTTACGAAATGGCTGTGTCGGGGTGGCGGTGGCGAGTTTAATGGCCACATTTATATTTACGCGATATACACCTAAAATAAACTCCTTAAAAAAAGTATTTTTTAAAGCAACGGTTTTGTTAACAACTTCGTTGAACACACGGTCAAGAAGTACGTCAATTTTTTTTATCGATTTAAAGCTTTCGTGACTGCAGGGATTCATCTTCTTGGTTCTTTCGGTAAAGTCACGTAGAATGGAAATAATGAAATAGAACCTAATACAATAATTCTCACGACGTTTCGGCCACAACGCAAGCAGTCTGAATGTCATTCAGACTCTGTCTTCTCGACAGACCTGTTCTTCACCTGAGGACGGCTGCTTGCGTTGTGGCCGAAACGTCGTGAGAATTATTTTATTTGTTTTATTTTTATTATTTTATTATTTCCATTCTTCTACGTGACTTTACCGAAAGAACCAAGAAGAAGTACGTCAATGACGCGGCGCCTGCTCCCACATCAACGCTTACTTGAATTAATTGATTAATTTATAAATGAATCTTCAATGTGCAGTTCACACGGGGCAGGCGCGCCTGAGACACGTGGCACCAGCTTCTTGGCGAGGCGATTCGAGAGTTTAGGGACCGCTGCGTTTTGGACCTACACAAATATATATATAAATAATAAGGCGTCCATACAAAATGTAAATTGCTTTAAAGTATCTTCTTGGTTCTTTCGGTAAAGTCACGTAGAAGGGAAATAAAAAATAATAAAAATAAAACATAAGAAGATGAATCCCTGCAGTCACGAAAGCTTTAAATCGAAATTTAACTGCTTTAAAGTACCATTGAACCTCATTTGCCAGTAAAAAATATGATAATTAGTTTTTTACCCTTTTATCTGGCCTTTTGGCGTCATCTGGTCCAACACCATGTGAGACTAGGCTCTAAGGAAAGCTATCTCGGGTGTGGACCAATCAACTTCAAGGACAGTGCATACATTATCAGAGTTATGTTTTTTGTTTGCATTATGACTGCAGGTATTGTGGTCTATGCAAACATGACTCCTTGTAAAAAAGTGTCAGTTTGTTGCTTTAAAGTAGTGAATTAATTGATTAATTGATGCCGATTGATACGGATCTGAGTACGTGTGCAAATTTTGGAATTGATTGGTCAACACGAAGTGGACGAAATGTAGATTACAAGATTTGACCACGACGCAGGAATCAAGTGAAGTGAAACCGTTGAAAAAAAACACTCTTTTATGGACCATTACGATGGGTATTGAGTTGCGAATTTTCTTCTTTCTGCGGTTGCTGTTGTTCAAAATATCGGAGTCATATCGCTGGCGGCAATTCCGCGAAGGGCGCAAATAGGCGCGAAGTGCAATTTGACATCTGAATTCTGAATTGTTGGACGAGAAAGATAGAGAGAGAGAGAGGTGGAGTCCCCGGAATGAAACATTCACTCGTCCCGATGTCTCGTTTGCGACATCCGACGCTGTTTTTTTTTAATATCTTTCCGCTTTGTCCACGTTGGTGGACAACCATCCCCCCCAACAATCCACGCTCCACCCCCCCCCCCGCCCACTAACTAACCTCCACCCCCAAAAATGAACAACGAAAAGAGGTCTTCTTGGTTCTGTCGGTAAAGTCACGTAGAAGGGAAATAATAAAATAATAAAAATTAAATATAATGAAATACAATTCTCACGACGTTTCGGCCACAACGCAGCAAGCAGCCGTCCTCAGGTGAAGAACAGGTCTGTAAAAAAGACATCGTCTGAATTGGCACCACCAGGCTTGGCAGCGTATATTTAAGCTGAGGTTGGAGGGGGGGGAAGGGGCGCCTTGACAAAGGAATTTGCATATCAAGAGAATTTACGCATTCCACAAGTAGTGACTAATCCCATATCTGTATTTCCCATAAATATGCTAAATTCCTCTTGAAATGCAAATTCCTTTGTCAAGGCACTCCTTCCCTCCCTCCAACCCGGCTTAAATATACGCTGCCAAGCCTGGTGGTGCCCATTCAGACGCTGTCTTTCCGACAGCGTCTGATAGAAGGTCCAACGTCAATGCTGCACCACAGCGCCAACCCGCGTCCCGACGAAATCTTACGAAAGCCCAAGACAAGGTTGTGAAATCTGCGGAGATACGTAAATAAAGAATCTCCCAAAATTCCACGGAAATAGTGGAAAGAAAAAAAAGCTCTCGCGAATAATCCCCCAGACGATCTCGATTAATTTTAAGAAATATTTACAGAATTCCCAACAAGATTTCTCACGCCCATAAAAAAAATGCATACAATCGCTTAAAATCTCACCAGATCCCGCAAAATCCACATGCAGGACGTCATAAACATCGTACAAACTCCTCGGGATCTCATGAAATCAAACAAGATCCCACAAAATCCACACAAGATGTCATAACACATCGTACAAACCCCGCAGGATCTCGTAAAATTTCACAAGATCCCACAAAATCCCATAAAATTTCACAATCTTACAAAATCTCGCCCGCCCCAACACATCTTAAAAGATGCGAGAAAATCCCGTCGCAAGATGCTGGCAATGCTAATCAAAGGCTTGAAAACCTTCTCCCGGGGATTGGATAGTCCAAGGCTTGTGAGCCCCACCTCCTTGATGCCGCGCTAATGAATTACAAAGAACACTAAAGGGACCCGTCCGAGTCACAATATGCACAGTATTTGATGTTAAATATTATAATTATTTATTGTTAGTACTACTGCTACGCCTGTTTTACCCAGGAGAGCATCAAGTGAGCCTCAAGACTCTTGGTGTGTGTGTACGTTGAACTACTTTTGTACCATAACGTAGCCAACCGTGCGAATCGGAGAATGGGTGAGTGTGTGGATGAGTGACTGTGTGAGTGGGTGAGTGACTGTGTGAGTGTGTGAGTGACTGTGTGAGTTGGTGAGTGTGTGGGTGAGTGACTATGTGAGTGGGTGAGTGACTGTGTGTGTGGGTGAGTGGCTGTGTGAGTGGGTGAGTGGCTATGTGAGTGGGTGAGTGGCTATGTGAGTGTGTGAGTGACTGTGTGAGTGTGTGAGTGACTGTGTGAGTGGGTGAGTGACTGTGTGAGTGGGTGAGTGACCGTGTGAGTGGGTGAGTGACTGTGTGAGTGGGTGAGTGACTGTGTGAGTGGGTGAGTGACTGTATGAGTGGGTGAGTGACTGTGTGAGTAGGTGAGTGACTGTGTGAGTGGGTAATTGACTGTGTCAGTGGGTGAGTGACTGTGTGAGTGGGTGAGTGACTGTGTGAGTGGGTGAGTGACTGTATGAGTGGTGAGTGATTGTGTGAGTGGTGAGTGACTGTGTGAGTGGGTGAGTGACTGTGTGAGTGGGTGAGTGACTGTGTGTGTGGATGAGTGACTGTGTCAGTGGATGAGTGACTGTGTGAGTGGGTGAGTGACTGTGTGAGTGGGTGAGTGACTGTATGAGTGGGTGAGTGACTGTGTGAGTGGGTGAGTGACTGTGTGAGTGGGTGAGTGACTGTGTGTGGGTGAGTGACTGTGTGAGTGGGTGAGTGACTGTGTGAGTGGGTGAGTGACTGAGTGAGTGGGTGAGTATATGTGTGTTTGGGTGAGTGACTGTGTGAGTGGGTGAGTGACTGTGTGTGTGGGTGAGGACTGTGTGAGAGGGTAGTGACTGTGTGAGTGGGTGAGTGACTGTGTGAGTTGGTGAGTGACTGTGTGAGTGGGTGAGTGACTGTGTGAGTGGGTGAGTGACTGTGTGAGTCTGTGTATGTGCATGTCGAACTTATTTCGTATCGTAATGTAGCCAACCGTGCTAATCGGAGGATGACTGAGTGTGTGGGTAACTGTTTAAGGACGGTATGGGCTTAGTGGCAGTAAATAATGATTGCAGCGATGAGGACAGGCAGGGTCAAGTGAGGTAACTGGGTGAGGAGTCAACGCGGGCATAGAGATGGAACCCCGAGGTGTTATAGTGAGGCACAAGAGAAAGTTCTGGAAAATGGGTGTGGCCGAGCCGAGCGGAAATAAAAGGCAATGCAGAGCGGGGCTCGGGCTGCCATAGGGGAGTGGGCCCGGGTAAATCTACGTGGCTGGGAGTCGGAGCCCTTCCCTGTACACCTTGGGGTGCAACAGGGATGTCTTCTGGCTCCCACATTATTTAACATCTATTTCGACTACGTAGTTCGTGAGGCCTTGAATAGCTGTACCGGATGAATTTCCATCTGGTACAGATACAATGGGAGGCTGATCGATGCCCGGGTGTGGTCAATGGATGGCTCCGTATTGCTAAACCACGTTATGTATGCCGATGATCTGGTAATTGCTGCTCACTCAGGGGAGGAGTTGGAGGTGCTGCTGCTGAACCTGGAGCTTGTCAATAAGAAGTGGGCCTTACCATCAGCCCCACCAAAACTAAGCACCTGCCTGGGTATTTTGTACCATCGGACACTCCACCCCCACAATTTCCAATTGGTAATGGGCAGTTGTGGAGAGAGTGGAGAGTTTCCCATACCTGGGCAGTGTGCCCATGACTGGCTCCGGTTTAACAGCAGAGGTGTCCGAATAAGTGGAGCAGCATTATCTTTTCATCAGTTGCGTAATGCTATGTGAAAGCTGCCTGGTCTGTCGCTCCGCATGAAGCTTCAGGTCTTCTCGGCCACACTCATTCCCTCCCTTCTCTACGCTTGCGAAACGTGGACCTTCATAATGGAACATTTCGCCAGTTAGCAACATTTAGGCTGGCCTGCCTACGATCCATCCTGGGTTTAACCAGGCTGGATTGTTTTAGGAGCTCACATATCCTTGAAAGATCTGGACAAAGCCCCATCGGTGAGCTCCTCTGGCAGGCAAGGCTGCGTTGGCTGGGTCATGTAGCCCGCATGCCCAAAGAGTTTTTGTTCAGTCAGATCGAAGGGCTAAACGGGCGCGGCACGGGCTGGAGAAGAGATGGAGTGATGTGGTACAGGAGGACGTGGAGTTGAGTGGACTTGCCAATGACTGGTACCAGCGGTGTCAAGATTGGCCTCAGTGGAAGAGGCTTGTGAAGGACGCTACTGGGCAGTTGGAGGCAGTCGCCCTCCAACAACAACGGAGGGCGGTGGAGTGACGCTCACAACAACGAGCGGAGTGCCGGGTGGCTAAAGCACAGCAAGTTGGTACAGTAGGGGGCACAGGTGGCGCATCAGCCAGTCATCTCGGTCATCTCGGTCAGTCGACTCGTGACACCTGCTGGGTCTGCCGTGACCTCCTGCCGGCGGGCGTTCGACACTTCACGTGGCCTCAAGGTGCACATGGCCTGGCACAAGCGTCGTGGTGACGTCACCGCCACTTAGTGGCGAATGGCGGTTGTTGTTGTTGTGTGTGTGCATGTCAGTGTCATTGTCAGTGCGCGTGGGGAGCGGTGGCCGCAGTGGTCAGTGCCGCTGCGAACCCGGCGACCCGTTCGTTCGATTTCCACCGCCTCCAACAAATCCAGTGATGGCGATTATCTGAACCCGCTCCTGGGGTCATTTTCCAGGTCGACTCAGCCTACAAATGAGTACAGTACCTGGCGTGATGTGAAGTGGGAAGAAAAATAATCATTGCCACCGGTGGCTGTGGACATGAGGTAGGGATCCTGGTCAAGTTCACGCAAAATAGACTCACGCAAAGAGCCACAGACTCACGCGGAGAGTTACAGACTCACACATAGAGCCATAGACTTCTGCAGAGAGCCACAGACTGACACGGAGACCTACAGACTCACACAGAGACCCACAGACTCACACAGAGACCCACAGACTCACAGAGACCCACAACTCACACAGAGACCCACATACTCACACAGAGACCCACAGACTCACACAGAGACCCACAGACTCACACAGAGACCACAGACCACACAGAGACCCACAGACTCACACAGAGACCCACAGACTCACACAGTGACCCACAGACTAACACAGAGACCCACAGACTCACACAGAGACCCACAGACTCACAGAGACCCACAGACTCACACAGAGACCCACAGACTCACACAGAGACCCACATACTCGCACAGAGACACAGACTCACACAGAGACCCACAGTCTCACGCAGAGACCCACAGACTCACACAGAGACCCATAGACTCACACAGAGACCCACAGTCTCACGCAGAGACCACAGTCTCACACAGAGACCCATAGACTCACACAGAGACCCACAGTCTCACACAGCAGAGACCCATAGACTCACACATAGAGACCCACAGACTCACACAGAGACCCACAGACTCACACAGAGACCTACAGACTCGCACAGAGACCCACAGACTCACACAGAGACCCATAGACTCACACAGAGACCCACAGTCTCACGCAGAGACCCACAGTCTCACACAGAGACCCATAGACTCACACAGAGACCCACAGTCTCACACAGCAGAGACCCATAGACTCACACATAGAGACCCACAGACTCACACAGAGACCCACAGACTCACACATAGAGACCACAGACTCACACAGAGACCCACAGACTCACACAGAGACCTACAGACTCACGCAGAGACCCACAGACTCACACAGAGACCCACAGACTCGCACAGAGACCCACAGACTCACACAGAGTCCCACAGACTCACACAGAGACCCACAGACTCACGCAGAGACCTACAAAATCACACAGAGACCCACATACTCACACAGAGACCCACAGACTCACACAGAGACCCACAGACTCACACAGAGACCTACAGACTCACGCAGAGACCCACAGACTCACACAGAGACCCACAGACTCGCACAGAGACCCACAGACTCACACAGAGACCCACAGACTCACACAGAGACCCACAGACTCACGCAGAGACCTACAAAATCACACAGAGACCCACATACTCACACAGAGACCCACAGACTCACACAGAGATCCACAGACTCACACAGAGACCCACAGACTCACACAGAAAGGCGGCGGCTACGTCCTGGGTAGGAACCCGGCCTCTGATCGGTTGCCGACTCAGCGTCTCTGACGTCCGTGCCATCCCAGCCTGCGCCTGCGTCTGTTTATTACTGCGGTCATTGATTTAACTTTGATCGATGGGGTAGGTGAGCGGAAAGCCGGGGCATATATAGAGACGCCGAGCACGAGAGGCTGATTAAATAGCCATAAATAAAAAAAACACGTCGATTGGGGAGCAGAGCCGGGTCATTTGTAAGCGAGGATTACGGTCATTTTAGTGTTGTTCAGAGTTGGCCCAACCTCAAGATGAAGACGATCGGATGATTCCACTCGTGCGCAGAGAGAAAAACTCGAAAAAAGAGAGCTCTAATTGAAGGGACTCGTTACCCGCTCCCCTAACCCACCCACCCACCAACCCATCCACCCACTTAACCCACCCACCTAACCGACCCAACCCACTTAACCCACCACCATTCCAAATCATCCAACCCACCTTACTCACTGAACCCACTCACCTAACCCACCCACCCAACCCACCCACCCAACCCACCCACCACAACCCACCCACCCAACCCACCCACCCACTCAACCCACCTTATTCAGTGAACCAACCCACTCAACCCACCCACTCAACCCACCCACCACAACCCACCCACCCAACCCACCCACCCAAACAACCCACCCACCCAACCCACCTTACTCAGTGAACCCACTCACCTAACCCACCCACCCAACCCACCCACCCAACCCACCCACCACAACCCACCCACCCAACCCACCCACCCAAACAACCCACCCACTCAACCCACCTTACTCAGTGAACCCACTCACCTAACCCACCCACCCAACCCACCCACCAACCCACCCACCCACCACAACCCACCCACCCAACCCACCCACCCAAACAACCCACCCACTCAACCCACCTTACTCAGTGAACCCACTCACCTAACCCACCCACCCAACCCACCCACCCAACCCACCCACCCACCACAACCCACCCACCCACCCACCCACCCAAACAACCCACCCACTCAACCCACCTTACTCAGTGAACCCACTCACCTAACCCACCCACCCAACCCACCCACCAACCCACCCACCCACCACAACCCACCCACCCAACCCACCCACCCACCCAACCCACCCACCCAACCCACCTTACTCACTTAACCCACCCACACAACGCACCCACCTAACCCACCCACCTAACCCACCCACCCAACCCACCCACCCACTCACTGAACCCACCCACCCAACCCACCCACCCAACCCAACCCACCCACCTAACCCATCTACCCAACCCACCCACCCAACCCACCCACCCAACCCAACCCACCCACCCAACCCACCCACCCAACCCAACCCACCCACCTAACCCATCCACCCAACCCACCCACCCAACCCAACCCACCCACCCAACCCACCCACCCAACCCAACCCGTTTCACAGCGTGCATCGGGATGCTATTTCAGGTCACGTGGTGCGGCAGTTGCAAACCAAAGTTGTTTCATTAAAATCCCACGTGGTTTTGATCTCCGACTGGCAGATCGCGTGCACGCGGTGGCGGGTCAGGGAAAGTGTGCGGCCCTCCAAGCTCATCGTTCACGACGTCTTGGCCAGAGTGGAGGAATCTTAATTTTGGAGCTTTCGTGACTGCAGGAATTATTCTTTGGTTCTTTCGATAAAGTGACGTATAAAGATAAAATAATAAATTTCGATTTAAAGCTTTCGTGACTGCAGGGATTCATCTTCTTGGTTCTTTCGGTAAAGTCACGTAGAAGGGAAATAATAAAATAATAAAAATATAACATAATTAAATAACGATTTAAAGCTTTCGTGACTGCAGGGATTCATATTCTTGGTTCTTTCGGTAAAGTCACGTAGAAGGGAAGTAATAAAATAATAAAATAAAACATAATAAAATCAAATAATACTAGATCACAAAGAGAACAGACTCACAAGAGACCACAGTATTATGTTTTATTTTTATTATTTTATTACTTCCCTTCTACGTGACTTTACCGAAAGAACCAAGAAGATAAAATAATAAATTAAATAAAGCATACGATTTTCGATTGCAACACAAGCAATCATCATCATCAGGTATAAATGAAATAGCGACAAAAAATCTAAGTAGAAAACTATAGACAGCATATAGCGACAGATATCACAGAGATCATGAGAGAGAGTGACACAGGCACGAGGGGGAGATCGTCTCTGTGGGGTGGCCTTAAATAGACAGAGTGGAGGAGTAGGCCAACCCCCTGTGACGTCACGGCCTCTTGGAGTTGTGACGTCCGCTTTCTTGTAGTCTAGGGGCCGTCCATAAATGACGTCATGCACCTAGGGGGGGGGGGTCAGACATTTGTGACGATGTGTGACGAGGGGGGGGGGTTGAGAAATGTGACGTCACATCAAAATGCGCAACTTTAAATAAATATACAACATCAGAGTGCAGCGCCACATCAAACGCGCACTGCAATGACAATAGTTAAAAGCGATTTGAAGCATGCTTTATTTTCAAAATGGAAATATGGTTTTGGGGGGGGGGCAGAGCTTTGTGACGTCATATTTGAGGGGGGTCTGACGCTGTGTGACGAGGGAGGGGTAAAAAATCTTCCAAAATCGCTTGACGTCATTTATGGACGGCCCCCTATGACGTCACGACCTCTTTGAGTCGTCGACCCCTACGAGCGGTCGTCGGAATTTCCCGGGGCCGGGTTCGCTACGAAACGAACAAGAAAAGAAGCTTCAGGGCACGTGGGCAGCGAAACGTCGGACATCGTGCCGACCAGCCACGAGCTCGCATGGCGGCGCACCCAGAGGAGACGCGTGGCGGAGGTGGAGGGACGAGTGAGTGAGGTGGGAGGTGGATGGGGTGGTGGCGAGTGAGGAGGAGGAGGAGTGAGTGAGTGAGTGAGGTGGGAGGTGGGAGGTGGATGGGGTGGAGGCGAGTGAGGAGTGAGGAGGAGTGAGTGAGTGAATGAGGTGGAGGTGGATGGGGTGGTGGTGAGTGAAGAGGAGGAGGAGTGAGTGAGTGAGTGAGGTGGAGGTGGATGGGGTGGAGGCGAGTGAGGAGGAGGAGTGAGTGAGGTGGGAGGTGGATGTGGTGGAGGCGAGTGAGGAGGAGGAGTGAGTGAGTGAGGTGGGAGGTGGATGGGGTGGTGGCGAGTGAGGAGGAGGAGTGAGTGAATGAGGTGGGAGGTGGATGGGTGGTGGCGAGTGAGGAGGAGTGAGTGAGTGAATGAGGTGGGAGGTGGATGGGGTGGTGGCGAGTGAGGAGGAGGCGGGAGTGAGTGAGTGAGTGAGGTGGGAGGTGGGAGGTGGATGGGGTGGAGGCGAGTGAGGAGTGAGGAGGAGTGAGTGAGTGAGTGAGGTGGGAGGTGGATGGGGTGGTGGTGAGTGAAGAGGAGGAGGAGTGAGTGAGTGAGTGAGGTGGGAGGTGGATGGGGTGGAGGCGAGTGAGGAGGAGGAGTGAGTGAGGTGAGAGGTGGATGTGGTGGAGGCGAGTGAGGAGGAGGAGTGAGTGAGGTGGGAGGTGGATGGGGTGGAGGCGAGTGAGGAGTGAGGAGGAGTGAGTGAGTGAGTGAGGTGGGAGGTGGATGGGGTGGAGGCGAGTGAGGAGTGAGGAGGAGTGAGTGAGTGAGTGAGTGAGGTGGGAGGTGGATGGGGTGGAGGCGAGTGAGGAGGAGGAGTGAGTGAGTGAGGTGGGAGGTGGATGGGGTGGGGCGAGTGAGGAGGAGTGAGTGAGTGAGTGAACGAGTGAGTGAGGTGGAGGTGGATGGGGTGGAGGCGAGTGAGGAGTGAGGAGGAGTGAGTGAGATGGGAGGTGGATGGGTGGTGGCGAGTGAGGAGGAGTGAGTGAGTGAGTGAGGTGGGAGGTGGATGGGTGGAGGCGAGTGAGGAGTGAGGAGGAGTGAGTGAGTGAGTGAGATGGGAGGTGGATGGGGTGGTGGCGAGTGAGGAGGAGGAGGAGTGAGTGAGTGAGTGAGTGAGGTGGGAGGTGGATGGGGTGGAGGCGAGTGAGGAGTGAGGAGGAGTGAGTGAGTGAGTGAGTGAGGTGGGAGGTGGATGGGGTGGTGGCGAGTGAGGAGGAGTGAGTGAGTGAGTGAGTGAGGTGGGAGGTGGATGGGGTGGAGGCGAGTGAGGAGGAGGAGTGAGTGAGTGAGTGAGGTGGGAGGTGGATGGGGTGGAGGCGAGTGAGGAGTGAGGAGGAGTGAGTGAGTGAGTGAGTGAGGTGGGAGGTGGATGGGGTGGAGGCGAGTGAGGAGGAGGAGGAGTGAGTGAGTGAGTGAGGTGGGAGGTGGATGGGTGGAGGCGAGTGAGGAGTGAGGAGGAGTGAGTGAGTGAGTGAGGTGGGAGGTGGATGGGGTGGAAGCGAGTGAGGAGGAGTGAGTGAGTGAGTGAGGTGGGAGGTGGAGGGTGGTAGCGAGTGAGGAGTGAGGAGGAGTGAGTGAGTGAGTGAGGTGGGAGGTGGATGGGGTGGAGGCGAGTGAGGAGTGAGGAGGAGTGAGTGAGTGAGTGAGTGAGGTGGTAGGTGGATGGGGTGGAGGCGAGTGAGGAGGAGGAGTGAGTGAGTGAGGTGGGAGGTGGATGGGGTGGAGGCGAGTGAGGAGGAGGAGTGAGTGAGTGAGTGAGGTGGGAGGTGGATGGGTGGAGGCGAGTGAGGAGGAGTGAGTGAGTGAGTGAGGTGGGAGGTGGATGGGGTGGAGGCGAGTGAAGAGGAGGAGTGAGTGAGTGAGTGAGGAGGAGTGAGTGAGTGAGGTGGGAGGTGGATGGGATGGTGGCGACTGAGGAGGAGTGAGTGAGTGAGGGAGGAGGAGTGAGTGAACGAGTGAGTGAGGTGGGAGGTGGATGGGGTGGAGGCGAGTGAAGAGGAGGAGTGAGTGAGTGAGTGAGTGAGGAGGAGTGAGTGAGTGAGGTGGGAGGTGGATGGGGTGGAGGCGAGTGAGGAGGAGGAGTGAGTGAGTGAGTGAGTGAGGAGGAGTGAGTGAGTGAGGTGGGAGGTGGATGGGGTGGTGGCGAGTGAGGAGTGAGGAGGAGTGAGTGAGTGAGTGAGGTGGGAGGTGGATGGGGTGGAGGCGAGTGAGGAGTGAGCAGGAGTGAGTGAGTGAGTGAGTTGGGAGGTGGATGGGGTGGAGGCGAGTGAGGAGGAGGAGTGAGTGAGTGAGTGAGGTGGGAGGTGGATGGGGTGGTGGCGAGTGAGGAGGAGGAGTGAGTGAGTGAGTGAGGTGGAGGTGGATGGGGTGGAGGCGAGTGAGGAGTGAGGAGGAGTGAGTGAGTGAATGAGGTGGGAGGTGGATGGGGTGGAGGCGAGTGAGGAGGAGTGAGTGAGTGACGTGGGAGGTGGATGGGGTGGAGGCGAGTGAGGAGGAGTGAGTGAGTGAGTGAGGTGGGAGTGGATGGGTGGAGGCGAGTGAGGAGGAGGAGTGAGTGAGTGAGTGAGGTGGAGGTGGATGGGGTGGAGGCGAGTGAGGAGGAGGAGTGAGTGAGTGAGTGAGGTGGGAGGTGGATGGGGTGGAGGCGAGTGAGGAGGAGGAGTGAGTGAGTGAGTGAGTGAGGTGGATGGGGTGGAGGCGAGTGAGGAGTGAGGTGGGAGGTGGATGGGGTGGTGGCGAGTGAGGAGGAGGAGGGAGTGAGTGAGTGAGTGAGGTGGGAGGTGGATGGGGTGGAGGCGAGTGAGGAGGAGGAGTGAGTGAGTGAGTGAGTGAGGTGGATGGGGTGGAGGCGAGTGAGGAGTGAGGTGGGAGGTGGATGGGTGGTGGCGAGTGAGGAGGAGGAGGGAGTGAGTGAGTGAGTGAGGTGGATGGGGTGGAGGCGAGTGAGGAGGAGGAGTGAGTGAGTGAGTGAGTGAGGTGGATGGGGTGGAGGCGAGTGAGGAGTGAGGTGGGAGGTGGATGGGGTGGAGGCGAGTGAGGAGGAGTGAGTGAGTGAGTGAGGTGGGAGGTGGATGGGGTGGTGGCGAGTGAGGAGTGAAGAGTGAGTGAGTGAGTGAGGTGCGAGGTGGATGGGGTGGAGGCGAGTGAGGAGTGAGGAGGAGTGAGTGAGTGAGTGAGGTGGGAGGTGGATGGGGTGGAGGCGAGTGAGGAGTGAGGAGGAGTGAGTGAGTGAATGAGGTGGGAGGTGGATGGGGTGGAGGCGAGTGAGGAGGAGTGAGTGAGTGACGTGGGAGGTGGATGGGTGGAGGCGAGTGAGGAGGAGTGAGTGAGTGAGTGAGGTGGGAGGTGGATGGGGTGGTGGCGAGTGAGGAGGAGGAGTGAGTGAGTGAGTGACGTGGGAGGTGGATGGGGTGGAGGCGATTGAGGAGGAGTGAGTGAGTGAGTGAATGAGGTGGGAGGTGGATGGGGTGGAGGCGAGTGAGGAGGAGGAGGAGGAGTGAGTGAGTGAATGAGGTGGGAGGTGGATGGGGTGGAGGCGAGTGAGGAGGAGGAGGAGTGAGTGAGTGAATGAGGTGGGAGGTGGATGGGGTGGAGGCGAGTGAGGAGTGAGGAGGAGTGAGTGAGGTGGGAGGTGGATGGGGTGGAGGCGAGTGAGGAGTGAGGAGGAGTGAGTGAGTGAGTGAGGTGGGAGGTGGATGGGGTGGTGGCGAGTGAGGAGGGGAGGAGTGAGTGACGTGGGAGGTGGATGGGGTGGTGGCGAGTGAGGAGTGAGTGAGTGAGGGAGTGAGTGAGGTGGGAGGTGGATGGGGTGGTGGCGAGTAAGGAGGAGTGAGTGAGTGAGTGAGGTGGGAGGTGGATGGGGTGGTGGCGAGTGAGGAGGAGTGAGTGAGTGAGTGAGGTGGGAGGTGGATGGGGTGGAGGCGAGTAAGGAGGAGTGAGTGAGTGAGTGAGGTGGGAGGTGGATGGGGTGGTGGCGAGTAAGGAGGAGTGAGTGAGTGAGTGAGGTGGGAGGTGGATGGGGTGGAGGCGAGTAAGGAGGAGTGAGTGAGTGAGTGAGGTGAGGTGGATGGGGTGGTGGCGAGTGAGGAGGAGTGAGGGAGTGAGTGAGGTGGGAGGTGGATGGGGTGGAGGCGAGTGAGGAGGAGTGAGTGAGTGAGTGAGTGAGGTGGGAGGTGGATGGGGTGGTGGTGAGTGAGGAGGAGTGAGTGAGTGAATGAGTGACGTGGGAGGTGGATGGGGTGGTGGCGAGTGAGGAGGAGGAGGAGTGAGTGTGTGAGTGAGGTGGGAGGTGGATGGGGTGGAGGCGAGTGAGGAGGAGTGAGTGAGTGAGTGAGGTGGGAGGTGGATGGGGTGGTGGCGAGTGAGGAGGAGTGAGTGAGTGAGTGAGGTGGGAGGTGGATGGGGTGGTGGCGAGTGAGGAGGAGTGAGTGAGTGAGTGAGGTGGGAGGTGAATGGGGTGGAGGCGAGTGAGGAGGAGGAGGAGTGAGTGTGTGAGTGAGGTGGGAGGTGGATGGGGTGGAGGCGAGTGAGGAGGAGTGAGTGAGTGAGTGAGGTGGGAGGTGGATGGGGTGGTGGCGAGTGAGGAGGAGGAGGAGTGAGTGAGTGAGTGAGTGAGGTGGGAGGTGGATGGGG
This sequence comes from Lethenteron camtschaticum, assembly GCA_018977245.1. NCBI lineage: Eukaryota > Metazoa > Chordata > Hyperoartia > Petromyzontiformes > Petromyzontidae > Lethenteron > Lethenteron camtschaticum. Next base: position 1,499,142 of record MU249629.1, read on the forward strand.
TGGAGGCGAGTGAGGAGGAGGAGGAGTGAGTGAGTGAGTGACGTGGGAGGTGGATGGGGTGGTGGCGAGTGATGAGGAGGAGTGAGTGAGTGAATGAGGTGGGAGGTGGATGGGGTGGAGGTGAGTGAGGAGGAGTGAGTGAGTGAGGTGGAGGGTAGTGGAGGGGAGATGGTGGTGGAGGAGGAGGTGGTGGAGGTGGTTGAGACTGGAGGCTGATTGAATGGATTAGTGGAGGGAGCCCCCCCCCCCCCCCTGTACAAATCACGCGAATCGGATTGGGATCCATGAGTAATGTCTCCCTCGCCCTCGCCGGGAGAGAGAGGGAGGGGAGGGGGGTAGGAAGGGAGGGAGGGGAGTGAGTGAGGGAGCGAGGGGAGGAAGGGAGGGGAGGGGGTAGGAAGGGAGGGAGGGGAGTGAGTGAGGGAGGGAGTGAGGGAGGGAGCGAGGGGAGGAGGGAGGGAGGGGAGTGAGGGAGGGAGGGAGGGAGGGGGGAGGGAAGGGGGGGTTGGAATGGAGGGATGGGAGGGGGGGAGGGAGTGAGGGAGGGAGGGAGGGAGGGGGGAGGGAAGGGGGGTTGGAATGGAGGGATGGGAGGGGGGGAGGGAGTGAGGGAGGGAGGGGAGGGAGGTGAGTGAGCGAGTGAGCGAGCGAGGGGAGCGAGGAGTGAGCGAGCGAGGGGAGCGAGTGAGTGAGTGAGGGAGGGGAGCGAGTGAGTGTGTGAGCGAGGGAGGTGAGTGAGGTGAGGGAGGGAGGGAGGGAGCAGTGGATGGACACAGCACGAGGACTCTGAGGACGCGTCCTGCTGGAGACATCAGTTGAAGCTGCTGGAGAAACTCAAACTCCCCGCGCGCCTCGCCGGAATGATTATCGGCGTCATTCACTTTTGTCGTGACCGTCGCGGTCGTCGTGAGTCGCGCAAGTTTGAAATCCGCGATCGCGTCGCGAGACGAGGAATCACTTCGGAATTCTCGCGGAACAGCGCGGCCGCCCCCACCCCCGTGTTGTTCAAGAACGGAAGTGGATTTCACAGAGCTAAATCTGAGATCCCTTCTCATACTTCAGGTTGCGCTCTCGTCCACACAAAATGGAACTAGCAGAAGTGGATTTCACAGAGCTACGGCTGAGATCGCTTCTTCTACTTCAGGTGACACACAGATCCATTAACAGAATGTCTCGTGGAAGTGGATGTCACAGAGCTACCGCTGAGATTGCTTCTTCTACTTCAGGTGACACACTGGTCCATTAACAAAATGACTCGCGGAAGTGGATGTCACAGAGCTAAATCTGAGATCCCTTCTTCGACTTCAGGTTGTGGTCTCGTCCACACAAAATGGAACTAGCAGAAGTGGATTTCACAGAGCTACGGCTGAGATCGTTTCTTCTACTTCAGGTGACACACTGATCCACACACAGAATGTTTCGCGTAAGTGAAGCACCTATTTCAGTTTAATTGATTAGGTATAGCCCTGTGAGCCATGCGGCTCTTGAATCGGGTGCAACCGCAACAAACAAAAACATGAACAAGAAACGTCTTAAAGTGACGACGCGCAAACAGAAACATCCAGAAAAAAACCAGCAAAGTCTTCCGGAAATAGCACCGTACACCAACGCTGTGTGCAAAAATCCCAGTGGGATGCAAGTCAAACAACAACAACAACCACAAGACAACTTAGATTCAAGTTATCAGTCTAACTCTGTACTACAACAAACAAATATGGCTAAACCAAAACGTTTTCGATATCACCAAGATAAAGCTATAAAAGCAATGTAACAGTTACTGCAGCTACATACTATTAACATTCCTTCCCTTTATTAATGCTACCCCTATCCCCTCCCTTTTGATGCTGCTAATCCTGCATAATGCACGGGCATAATATGACTTTGAAACCCCTGCCCACCTCCTACGCATTTCACAAGTAGTACTAATCACATATCTGCATTTCCCATAAATATGCTAAATTCCTCTTGATATGCAAATTCTTTTGTCAAGGCGCTCTTCCCCCTCCAACCGAGCTTAAATATACGCTGCCAAGCCTGGTGGTGTTTCATTCAGACGCTGTCTTCCCGACAGACCTGTTCTCCACCGAGGACGGCTGCTTGCGTTGTGGCCGAAACGTCGTGAGAATTATTTTATTATGTTTTATTTTTATTATTTTATTATTTCCATTCTACGTGACTTTACCGAAAGAACCAAGAAGATCTACAGGTAGGAAAAGTTGCAGTTATGGCGATAGCACAGACCCGGGGAAATAGAAAGGCCCTTCCTCCACATTGCGGCAATAAGGAAGTAAGCTGGTAAATAGCAGCCTTAACATTTGTTCTAGAACAGAAGGGATCACAGGAGTGTGCGGATTTTTAAGAGAATCATCACCAATGTCGGCCGGACGGCACACGAGGGGTGTGCCGCCTTTGTTCCCCAGTGGCTGTTTACACACCACACCAGGTTACTCATTTGAAGCTGAGTCGACCTAGGGAGGCCCGGAGCGGTTCTTTTTCATTGTGGTCTTGTGTAGCGGGAATCGAACTCGGTGCCGGGTTCAATTCTCCCCCCCCCCTCTCCACCCCGAGTTCACGCTGTTTCCTCCCGGATCTGCGGACTATCATCTCCCATAGCTAAACCCCCACACACTGTGGAATAGCATCGACTAAACATCAATCACAGCGCCTGACGTCACCCGTATGAATTGTTTTTTACTTCTATCTGGCAACAAACTGACACCTTTTTTTACAAGGAGTCATTAAATACTTTATATTAAGTTTTGCTTGCTTAGGACCGTGCAAATCTTTCGGTCGTTTTTTAACCTTGAATCGCTGAATTTTCCACACAGATCGTCGTGCGTGACAATTAATGTCGTGAAATTTTTTAAATTTTACACTTTAGACAAAAATAAATTATATTTAATTACCAATTGCTTAATGGTGCAATGCAATCATCTGACCCATAGGTGGCAGCCATCTCAAGCCAGAGGACGAGAGAATTCTAGCCGCCACGCATATAAAGGATGTATAGTGAAAAACTTTGTTTTTACGGGTTTACTTGTTGCATAACCACAATACCTGCAGTCATTGCAACAACCTGATAATGTGCACGTCCTTGAAGTTGATTGGTCCACACCCGTCAACTTCACATTATCAGAGTTATGTTTTTGTTTGCATTACGACAGCAGGTATTGTGGTCTATGCAAACATGACTCCTTATAATAAAAAGGTGTCAGTTTTGTTGCCAGATAGAAGGGTAAAAAAAACTATTATTATTTTTTTTACCGGCAAATGAGGTTCCATTGAAGTCACCCGTTCTTTACTCGAATCGGGATCACAGCTCCAGCAAGTAGCAGCAGCAGCAAGTAGCAGCAGCAGCAGCAGCAGCAGCAAGTAGCAGCAGCAGCAAGCAGCAGCAGCAGCAGCAAGTAGCAGCAGCAGAAAGTAGCAGCAGCAGCAGAAAGTAGCAGCAGCAGCAGCAAGTAGCAGCAGCAGCAAGTAGCAGCAGCAGCAGCAAGTAGCAGCAAGTAGCAGCAGCAGCAGCAAGTAGCAGCAAGTAGCAGCAAGTAGCAGCAAGTAGCAGCAAGCAGCAGCAAGTAGCAGCAGCAGCAAGCAGCAGCAGCAAGTAGCAGCAGCAGCAAGCAGCAGCAGCAGCAGCAAGTAGCAGCAGCAGAAAGTAGCAGCAGCAGCAGAAAGTAGCAGCAGCAGCAGCAAGTAGCAGCAGCAGCAAGTAGCAGCAGCAGCAAGTAGCAGCAGCAGCAAGTAGCAGCAGCAGCAGCAAGTAGCAGCAAGTAGCAGCAGCAGCAAGTAGCAGCAAGTAGCAGCAGCAGCAAGTAGCAGCAGCAGCAAGTAGCAGCAGCAGCAGCAAGTNGCAGCAGCAGCAAGTAGCAGCAGCAGCAGCAAGTAGCAGCAAGCAGCAGCAAGTAGCAGCAAGTAGCAGCAGCAGCAGCAAGTAGCAGCANTAGCAGCAGCAGCAAGTAGCAGCAGCAGCAAGTAGCAGCAGCAGCAGCAAGTAGCAGCAGCAGCAAGTAGCAGCAGCAGCAGCAAGTAGCAGCAGCAGCAAGTAGCAGCAGCAGCAAGTAGCAGCAGCAGCAGCAAGTAGCAGCAGCAGCAGCAAGCAGCAGCAGCAGCAAGTAGCAGCAGCAGCAGCAGCAGCAGCAGCAAGCAGCAGGCAGCAAGCAGCAGCAGCAGCAAGTAGCAGCAGCAGCAAGCAGCAGCAGCAGCAAGTAGCAGCAGCAGCAAGTAGCAGCAGCAGCAAGTAGCAGCAGCAAGTAGCAGCAGCAAATAGCAGCAGCAGCAAGTAGCAGCAGCAGCAGCAGCAAGTAGCAGCAGCAGCAAGCAGCAGCAGCAGCAGCAAGTAGCAGCAGCAGCAAGTAGCAGCAGCGTCGTCTTCGCAAAGCCCTGCTCGTGCAAAACCGTGGCAGGGACCTCCTGAGAACGAGCCTTGAGCCTCAACGAGGCTTGACTTGGGTGAACGAGTGGAATAATCTCATCATAAACACACGAAAGGGCAGCTACTGAAGGTGTGAAGAGCATTGACACACACACACACGTGCATTCATGCGCACACACGCACAAAGGTAAAGACAAAGATCCCCCGTATTGCCTTGCCAGGCTGTTGGGGCAAGTGCTGTTAGCGAGCGCCTATGAAGGCCGGCACGGCACACGAGAGGGTGGGTGGCCAGCACCACGCCTGGCCGCATTTGTCTCCCTAGGGGCGATGTTTTTACACACTGCACCAGGTACTGATTTGAGGCTGAGTCAACCTAGGTGAGACCCGGGACCGGTTAAGAGACTCGTCACTGTGTTGGTGGCCGTGAGCGGGAATCGAACTCGGGTCATCGAGTTCGTAGCGCAGCGCTCCAACCACGACACTACCGCTCCCCACTCATACACATACACGTACATTCATACACACACATACACGTACATTCATACACACACGTACATTAACACACACACAACAACAACAACAACCGCCATTCGCCACTAAGTGGCGGTGACGTCACCACGACGCTTGTGCCAGGCCAAGTGCACCTTGAGGCCACGTGAAGTATCGAACGCCCGCTGGCAGGAGGTCACAGGGCAGACCCAGCAGGTGCCACGGGTCGACTGACCGAGCTGACTGGCTGATGGCACCACCTGTGCCCTCTACTGTGACAACTTGCTGTGCTTTAGCCACCCGGCGCTCCGCTCGTTGTTGTGAGCGTCGCTCCTCCGCCCTCCGCTGTGTTAGAGGGTGATTGCCTCCAACTGCCCAGCAGCGTCCTTCACGAGCCTCCTCCACAGAGGCCGATCTTGACACCGCTGGTACCAGTCATCGGCAAGTCCACTCAGCTCCACGTCCTCCTGTACAACATCACTCCATCTCTTCTCTAGCCCGTGCTACACGTACATCCACACACACACACGTACATTCACATACACACACGCACGTACATTCACACACACACACTCGTACATCCACACACACCCGTACATTCACACACACACTCACGCATATATCATTTCACACACACACGCGTACATAAACACACACACACGCGCTTACATTCACACACACACACCTACATACACACACACACACCTACACACACACCTACATACACACACACCTACACACACACACCTACATACACACGTACACACACACGAGCGCGCGCTCCGCGCTCAGTTCAAAGAGTAATGCCTCGAAAACAACATCACAGCAAGAAGCTAAATAATAGAGAGATGAAATATCACAGCAACGCGGTGACATTCAATGCTACAAATATCAGCGCGTGACGCGGCGATGGGCAGACGGCGGAGGGAGTTGATGTGGCACCGTGGGGCAGCGAGCGGTGGCGCAGTGGTTAGCGCACTGAACTCCAATCCCCACGGGGTCCTGGGCTCTAACCTCACCCCCCCCCCCCGAACCACCCACCCACCTCTCTAGGTCGACTCAGCCTTGATTGAGTACCTGGAGCGGTGTGGTTCTTTCGGTAAAGTCACGTAGAAGGGAAATAATAAATAATAAAAATAAAATAATAAAAATAAAGCATAATAAAATTATTTTATTATGTTTAATTTTTTTGTTTTATTATTATTATTATTATTATTATAAATAAAACATAATACAATTATTTTATTATGTTTTATTTTTATGTTTATTATTATTTTATTGTTATTATTAAACAAAACATGATAAAACATAATACAATTATTTATTATGTTTTATTTTTATGTTTTATTATTATTTTATTGTTATTATTAAACAAAACATATAAAATAATACAATTATTTTATTATGTTTTATTTCTATTATTTTATTATTTTCATTCTACGTGACTTTACCGAAAGAACCAAGAAGATGAACCTGCATCACGAAAGCTTTAAATCGAAAATAAATATTTAATTAGTTTTTTCTTTCTACGTCACTTTACCGAAAGAACCAAAGAGTAATTCTTGCAGTCACGAAAGCTCCAATCAAGTTTAAACTTTTTTTTTGTTGTCCTTAGTAAGGTATTTCCTAATTGATCAAAAGTACGGAGTGGCTATTATAATAAAATCGTGTTAGGGGCCGTCCATAAATGACGTCACGCGATTTTGGACGATTTTTGACCCCACCCCCTCGTCACACGGCGTCACAAAAGTCAGANCCCCCCCCTCAAATATGACGTCACAAAGCTCTGCCCCCCCCAAAAAAACATGCTTCAAATCGCTTTAAACTATTGTCATTGTAGTGCGTGTTTAACGTGGCGCTGCACTCTGATGTTGTAGGAGAAAACATTTATTAAAAAGTCTATTTAATTAAGTAAAACGTGTTGTTTATTTAAAGTTGCCCATTTTACGTGACGTCACATTTCTCAACCCCCCCCCTCCTCGTCACACATCGTCACAAATGTCTGACCCCCCCCTCTATGTGCGTGACGTCATATATGGACGGCCCCATAGTGTCATCAACCTCACCGTCGCCCGCTGCGTGTGCCAGCTCAACGGTGGTCGCGAAGAGCACTTGCCCCAACGGGCTGTGAAGGCTATACAGGGGAGCTTTGTTTTACTATGTAGAGTCAATGTGCGTGCGTTGTGCGTGTGTTTAAAACGAATGCGCGTGTCTCCATATGAGCCGTAGACGCTCCTCTTCTTGGTTCTTTCGGTAAAGTCACGTAGGGGAAGTAATAAAATAATAAAAATAAAACAAAAAAAATAATCACGACGTTCGGCCACAACGCAAGCAGCCGTCTTCAGGTGGANCTCGTGTTGCGTCCGAAACATNTTTATTTATTATGTTTATTTTTATTATTTTATTACTTCCCCTACGTGACTTTACCGAAAAACCAAGAAGATGAATCCCTGCAGTCACGAAAGCTTTAAACCGTAGCTCTTAAAACACTAGCCCCCTGCATTGGGTGTAACGGGGTGACTCTTTATCTTCATGAACAAAGACAAAGATCCCCCGTGTAGCCTTGCAATAGGGGAAGTACTGTTAAGCGAGCACCTAGGGGCGGGTGGCCAGCACCACCGCCGGCCGCTTAGCTCTCCCAGTGCTATGTTTTACTAACACGTCACCGGCGCGTTTGAGGCTAGCGACCTAAGGTCTTCCTCCCCCCCCATTACTGCACTGCTGGTGTCGGTGGCGGCTGTGGTGGTCTTNAGGAGGCGTGGGTTCGATCCCGACCCTGACGCCTGCTGCTGTATATTTGGAGTCTGCGTGTCTCTCTCTCTCATCATGATCACGGCTAGGAGTGACCTCGCCTGGTATACAGAGGTGGTTCGATCCCGACCCTGACGCCTGCTGCTGTATATTTGGAGTTGCGTGTTCTTTCTCATCATCATCATCACCGGTGGCAGAGATGTTAACTACCTCGCCTGGTGTGCAGGAGGTCGTGGGTTTTATCCCAACCCTGACGCCTGTGCTGTATATTTTGAGTTTGCGTGNCTCTCTCTCTCATCATCATCACGGTGGCTTGGAGATGTTAACTACCTCGCCTGGTGTACAGGGGTCGTGGGTTCGATCCCGACCGTGACGCCTGCTGCTGTATATTTGGAGTCTGCGTGTCTCTCTCNCATCATCATCACGGTGGCTAGGAGATGTTAACTACCTCGCCTGGTGTACAGGAGGTCGTGGGTTCGATCCCGACCCTGACGCCTGCTGCTGTATATTTGGAGTTTGCGTGTCTCTCCTCATCATGATCACGGTGGCTAGGAGATGTTAACTACCTCGCCTGGTGTACAGGAGGTCGTGGTTCGATCCCGACCCTGACGCCTGCTGCTGTATATTTGGAGTTGCGGTCTCTCTCATCATGATCACGGTGGCTAGGAGATGTTAACTACCTCGCCTGGTACAGGAGGTCGTGGTTCGATCCCGACCCCTGACGCCTGCTGCTGTATATTTGGAGTCTGCGTGTCCTCCTCATCATCATCACGGTGGCTAGGAGATGTTAACTACCTCGCCTGGTGTACAGGAGGTCGTGGGTTCGATCCGACCCTGACGCCTGCTGCTGTATATTTGGAGTCTGCNTGTCTCTCTCTCTCATCATCACGGTGCTTGGAGATGTTAACTATCGCCTGGTTACGGAGGTCGGGGTTCGATCCGACCCAGACGCCTGCTGTATATTTGGAGTCTGCAGTGTTCATCNCTCATCATCATCACGGTGGCTAGGAGATGTTAACTACCTCGCCTGGTACAGGAGGTCGTGGGTTCGATCCCGACCCTGACGCCTGCTGTATATTTGGAGTTTGCTGTCTCTCTCCTCATCATCATCACGGTGGCTAGGAGATGTAACTACCTCGCCTGGTGCACAGGAGGTCGTGGGTTCGATCCCGACCCTGACGCCTGCTGCTGTATATTTGGTCTGCGTGTCTCTTTCATCATGATCACGGTGGCTAGGAGATGTTAACTACCTCGCCTGGTGTGCAGGAGGTCGTGGTTGATCCCAACCCTGACGCCTGCTGTATATTTTGAGTTGCTGTCTTCTCATCATCATCACGGTGGCTGGAGATGTTAACTACCTCGCCTGGTGTACAGGAGGTCGTGGTTCGATCCCGACCCTGACGTCTGCTGTATATTTGGAGTCTGCNTGNCTCTCTCNCTCATCATCATCACGGTGGCTAGGAGATGTTAACTACCTCGCCTGGTGTACAGGAGGTCGTGGGTTCGATCCCGACCCTGACGTCTGCTGTATATTTGGAGTTTGCTGTTTTCTCTCTCTCATCATGATCACGGTGGCTAGGAGATGTTAACTACCTCGCCTGGTGTACAGGAGGTCGTGGTTCGATCCCGACCCTGACGCCTGCTGCTGTATATTTGGAGTTGCGTGTCTCTCCTCCATCNCGGTGGCTTGGAGATGTTAACTCCTCGCCTGGTATACAGGAGGTCGTGGGTTCAGACCCAGACGCCTGCTGCTGTATATTTGGAGTCTGCGTGTCCTCTTCCATCATCATCGGTGAGGAGATGTAACTCCTCGCCTGGTGCAAGGAGGTCGTGGGGATGCCGACCCTGACGCCTGCTTATATAGTTTGCGTGTTTCTCTCTCTCTCATCATCACGGTGGCGGAGATGTTAACTACCTCGCCTGGTATACAGGAGGTCGTGGGTTCGACCCGACCTGACGCGTGTGTATAGAGTTTGCGTGTCTCTCTCCTCATCATCATCACGGTGGCTAGGGATTTAACTACCTCGCCTGGTGCACAGGAGGTCGTGGGTTCGATCCCGACCCTGACGCCTGCTGTGTATTTGGGTCTGCGNGTCTCTCTCTCTCTCATCATCATCACGGTGGCTAGGAGACCTGTTAACTACCTCGCCTGGTATACAGGAGGTTGTGGGTTTGACCCTGACGCCTGCTGCTGTATATTTGGAGTTTGCGTGTTCTCTCTCCTCATCATCATCACGTGGCTACCCAGGAGATGTTAACTACCTCGCCTGGTGCACAGGGGTCGTGGGTCGATCCCGACCGACGCCTGCTGCTGTATTTTGGATTGCGTGTCTCTCTCCCTCATCATCACACGGTGGCGGAGATGTTAACTACCTCGCCTGGTGCACAGGAGGTCGTGGGTTCGATCCCCACCCAGACGCCTGCTGCTGTATATGGAGTTTCGTGTCTCTCTCTCTCATCATCATCACGGTGGCTAGGAGTTACTACCTCCTCGTATACCGCCACCGCCACCATCACCACCACCACCACCGCCACCGCCACCACCACCACCGCCACCACCACCGCCACCGCCACCACCACCGCCACCACCACCACCGTCACCACCACCACCACCACCACCACTGCCGCCACCACCACCACCACGACCGCCACCACCACCACCACCACCGCCACCACCACCACCACCGCCACCACCACCACCACCGCCACTGTTCCCTCTGCATCTTCTCATCGCATGGGTATCAGTCACTCACCCCCATTCATCAATCCATTTTGTCATCATTTACCGTCCAATATTACTAATTGTATAATTGCAGGCTATCAATCATTAATTCATTCAATCCATTTCATCCTAATTTACGATCATAAACACATTCCTGCGGAGGGAGCGGTAGGAACGTTGAGTTGCTGGTCAATGGCTGAAGGGTCAACGGGGCGTGGTGTTCCGAAATATGGGAGGAGGGCGGGCACAAGCCGGCGTGATGGGTTAAACGTTGAGTTTTATAAGGGCACCACGGGTCCAGCCCCTCCCCTCCCCACCCAGCCCAACCCCTCCCACCCCCACCCAGCCCCACTCACCCCACCCAGCCCCTCCCCACCCTCCCCTCTCCACCCAGCCCCTCCCCACCCTCCCACCCAGCCCCTCCCCACCCTCCCTCCCCACCCAGCCGCACCCTCCCACCCAGCCCCTCCCCGCCCTCCCCTCCCCACCCAGCCCCACCCTCCCACCCAGCCCCTCCCTGCATGACGGACACAATAATCTCCTGTGGGCTGGTGTAACCAGGAGGTTCCTACCAGTATCATACTAATTGTTATTATTAAAATTGCATGCCTATCAATCAATAACCACGTATCATTCAATCCATTTCATCACAATTCGCTGTCAGAATAATGATTATTATGATCATTCCACGGCTATCACTCATTCACGCCCGTTCGTTCAATCCGTTTCATCATAATTTACTCAGAGAATAATAACAATAAGTATGATCATTGCGTGCCTATCACTCAGTCCCCGTTTCATTCAATCCATTCGTCATCATTTACCGTCGTCAATTTCGCCTTCGCCGATGTGACGAATCGTCGCAGATTTTGCCTCCCCCGTTGCTACCTCTCGTCTCTTAAATTCGCCTACTCTCCACCACCCTCACATTCGTACGAGTGTGAGTGAGTCTGTGAGTGTGAGTGAGTGAGTGTGAGTGAGTGTGAGTGAGTATATGAGTGTGTGAGTGAGTGAGTGTGAGTCTGAGTGTGAGTGAGTGAGTGTGAGTCTGTGAGTGCGAGTGAGTGTGAGTGAGTATGTGAGTGTGAGTGAGTGTGAGTGAGTATGTGAGTGTGTGAGTGTGAGTGAGTGTGAGTCTGTGAGTGTGAGTGAGTGTGAGTCTGTGAGTGTGAGTGAGTGTGAGTGTGTGAGTCTGTGAGTGAGTGTGAGTCTGTGAGTGTGAGTGAGTGTGAGTGAGTGTGAGTCTGTGAGTGTGAGTCTGTGAGTGAGTGAGTGTGAGTGATTGTGAGTCTGTGAGTGTGAGTGAGTATGTGAGTGTGAATGAGTGAGTGTGAGTCTGTGAGTGTGAGTGAGTCTGTGAGTGTGAGTGAGTGTGTGAGTGTGAGTGAGTGTGTGAGTGTGAGTGAGTATGTGAGTGTGTGAGTGAGTGAGTGTGAGTCTGAGTGTGAGTGAGTGAGTGTGAGTCTGTGAGTGCGAGTGAGTGTGAGTTAGTGTGAGTGTGAGTGATGTGAGTGAGTATGTGAGTGTGTGAGTGTGAGTGAGTGTGAGTCTGTGAGTGTGAGTGAGTGTGAGTGAGTGTGAGTCTGTGAGTGAGTGTGAGTGAGTCTGTGAGTGTGAGTGAGTGTGAGTGAGTGTGAGTGAGTGTGAGTGAGTCTGTGAGTGTGAGTCTGTGAGTGAGTGAGTGTGAGTGATTGTGAGTCTGTGAGTGTGAGTGAGTATGTGAGTGTGAGTGAGTGAGTGTGAGTCTGTGAGTGTGAGTGAGTATGTGAGTGTGTGAGTGTGAGTGAGTGTGAGTGAGTGTGAGTCTGTGAGTGTGAGTGAGCATGTGAGTGTGAGTGAGTGTGAGTCTGTGAGTGTGAGTGAGTATGTGAGTGTGTGAGTGTGAGTGAGTGTGAGTCTGTGAGTGTGAGTGAGTGTGAGTCTGTGAGTGTGAGTGAGTGTGAGTGAGTGTGAGTCTGTGAGTGAGTGTGAGTGAGTGTGAGTGAGTGTGAGTCTGTGAGTGAGTGTCCGGGCGTGGTGCTGGCCACCCACCCCCTCGTGTGCCGTGCCGGCCTTCATAGGTGCTCGCTAACAGCACTTGCCCCTACAGTCTGTTAAGGCTACACGGGGATCTTTGTCTTTATCTTTGTCTGTGAGTGTGAGTGAGTGTGAGTGAGTGTGAGTCTGTGAGTGTGAGTGAGTATGTGAGTGTGAGTGTGAGTCTGTGAGTGTGAGTGAGTGTGTGAGTGTGAGTGAGTCTGTGAGTGTGAGTGAGTCTGTGAGTGTGAGTGAGTCTGTGAGTGTGAGTCTGTGAGTGTTAGTGAGTCTGTGAGTGTGAGTGAGTCTNAGTGTGTGAGTGTTAGTGAGTCTGTGAGTGTGAGTGAGTCTGTGAGTGTGAGTGAGTCTGTGAGTGAGNGAGACTGTGAGTGAGTGAGTGAGTCTGTGAGTGTGAGTGAGTGTGAGTGAGTGTGTGAGTGTGTGCAGTTCCGTGGTCCATTTCGCGTGAAAGCGCCATGCCTAAGGCTCCTATATTAATTATTTTGAGATAAGGGCCGTCCATAAATGACGTCACGCACCTGGGGGGGGGGGGGGTGAGAAATGTGACGTCACGTAAAAATGCGCAACTTTAAATAAATATAGACGACACGTTCTACTTAATTAAATAGACTTTTTTAAATAAATGTTTTCTCCTACAACATCAGAGTGCAGCGCCACATCAAACACGCACTACAATGACAATAGTTTAAAGCGATTTGAAGCATGTTTTTTTTTGGGGGGCAGAGCTTTGTGACGTCATATTTAATGCCTGCTGCTGTGTATTTGGAGTTTGCGTGTCTCTCTCTCATCATCATCATCACGGTGGCTAGGAGATGTTAACTACCTCGCCTGGTATACAGGAGGTCGTGGGTTCGATCCCGACCCTGACGCCTGCTGTATATTAGGAGTTTGTGTCTCTCTCTCTCATCATCATCATCACGGTGGCTAGGAGATGTTAACTACATCGCCTGGTAGGAGGTCGTGGGTTCGATCCCGACCCTGACGCCTGCTGCTGTATATTTGGAGTTTGCGGTCTCTCTCTCCATATGGTGGCTAGGAATGTTCACTCACCTCGCCGTACGGTTTTTCGATCCTGACTCTGATGCCTGCTGTGTATTTGGAGTCTGCTGTCTCTCTCCTCTCTCTGTGGTTGCGTGGATTTTTCTCCGTGTCCTCCGAGTTTTCTCCTCACGTTTAGCACAAATGTGTCACGCGCGTTTCGAGTTTGTGTGGCTATAAATGTTCGCCGCTTCTTCTCTGGGCTATCATTACGATAGTGGTTCGCTTCTGAAGAAGGCCCCATTGCGTCAGTGGGGGCCGTTAAACGTGATGAAAGAAAAGAAAAAGTCCTAGTCCAATGATGGCTGTCATCCACGTGGCAGATAAGCCCATGGCCAGGCAATTATCGTTTTGTTTTTTAAGCTAGCATGTGGNAAAAAAAAAAACTAGAACATGATTTTTACCTTTTCTCGGAAATAACACAGCAGGAGGTGTTTGCGTGTCTCTCTCTCCCATCACCACCACCACACGGTTTAAGATTTCAAACATTAAAAATAACCAAAGCTACAAGATTCTTCCCGTGTAGCCACGCAGACTGGTGGTGTGGCAAGGGAGCAACAGCGCCTACGAAAGCATCGCGGCCGCCTTTGTCTCCCCAGTGGCGATGTTTTTTAAACCTTATTAAGTTCGCTTGCGTGCTTGCTTGCTTGCTTAGGACCGTGCAAACCTTTCGGTCGTGTTTTAACCCACTTCCCGTGATCCAATCGAGCTGACATTTTCCACACAGACTCGTTGTGCCAGACAATTAATGTTCGTGAAAAAAATTCCCAAAATTTTACACGTTTTAGGCAAAAAATTTTTATTTTTATATTCAAAATAACTCATTCTTGGCTTTGGCTGAACGTCAGAGTGTAAGAGCCCAGAGCGTAACCCCTCCACAGGCCGTGGCGGAATAGCGCAGTTGGTAGCGCCCTCGCTTCCCATGCCAAAGGTCGCGGGATCGATCCCCGCGTCTTCTACAGGCGAATATATTTTTAAATCCTTTATATTAAGTTCGCCGCCACGCATATAAAGGATTTATAGTGAGAAACTTTGTTTTTACGGGTTATACTTATTAACACATCCACGCTCGGTAGCCGTGTGAGGTTCAGTCGATCTAGGAGGGTAGGAGACCCTGGACCAGCTCAGATAATCGTCTCTTGGTGTTGGTGGCCGTGAGCGGGAATCGAACTCGGGTGGCCGGGTTCGTAGCGCTAACCGCTGCGCCACCGCTCCCCACTCAACAACAACAAGCACAGCCTCCATCCGCCACTAAGTGTCGGTGACGTCACCACGGCGTCAGTGCCAGGCCACGTGCACGTTGAGGCCACGTGAAATGTCGAACGCCCGCTGCCAGGAGGTCACGGGGCCAGAGCCAGCAGGTGCCACGGGTCGACTGACTGAGATGACCGACAGATGCACCGACTGTACCAATTCGCTGCGTTTTATCCACCCGGCGTTCCGCTCGTTGTTGTGAGCGTCGCTCCTCCGCCCTCCGTTGTTGTTGGAGGGCAGCGACCGCATCCCAAGTGACCAGTAGCGTCCTTCACGAGCTCACAAAGACAAAGATCACCCGTGTAGGCTGTAACGGACTGTTGGGGCAAGTGCTGTTAGCGAGTAGCACCTTTAAAGGTCGACACGGCACACGAGGGGGTGGGTGGCCAGCACCACGCACCAATTATATAACTATCACGACAGGGCATCATCAAGTCTGCGTTCAACACACATCATGCTTGTGGATAATATATGCACACAAACGTGCTTTGATGATAATAATAATAATGTAAGCATTGTCCTAAGAAACTGTTTGGCGTACGTACGCTTGTTTGTGCGTATGTATGTCGAACTTCTTTCGCACCGTATGTAGCCAAGCCGTCCTAATCGGAGGTGCCGGGGGAACTAAACACCGAAAGCAGTTCTAAAGAAACGAGTTTTAAATCTACACCAGAGGTACAGCCTCGTGTATTGGCCGTGTCTCACCACCGGTGTTAGGACAATGAACGACACTTAAACGCGACCAGTACAAGGGCAATGCACACACATTCTAGATTTGAAGCTTTCGTGACTGCAATGATTCATATTCTTAGGTTTTTTCGGTAAAGTCACGTAGGTAAAAAACATTAAAAAGTAAAATAAAATAAAAATCACGACGTTTCGGAGGCAACACAAGCTTCCGTCTTCGTGGCTGTGACAGTTCCACCTGAAGACGGAAGCTTGTGTTGCCTCCGAAACGTCGTGATTTTTATTTTATTTAACTTTTTAATGTTTTTTACCTACGTGACTTTACCGAAAAAACCTAAGAATATGAAAAATGCACACACACGCGTGCTTTGATGATAATGCTGATGATGATGCACGCACTGATTGGCCTACTACACCAGAGCTAAAGCGTCCTTCATTGGCTTCGTCTCACCACCGGTGTTAGGCAACAACAGCACAAAGGCGATGCAAATACCAAACGCGTCAACAGCTCGGGTTNAGCGGCTACATCTTACGGGAACATTTTACTGGTAGGAACCTCCTGGTTACACCAGCCCACAGGGGATTATTGTGTCCGTCCGTCCGTCGTGCAGGGAGGGACTGGGTGGGGAGGGTGGGGAGGGGCTGGGTGGGGAGGGTGAAGCTGGGTGGGGAGGAAAGGGTGGGGAGGGGCTGGGTGGGGAGGGTGGGGCTGGGTGGGAGGTGGGAGGGGTGGGGCTGGGTGGGGAGGGGCTGGTCACCCCGTGGTGCCCTTATAAAACTCAACGTTTAACCTACTCACGCCGGCTTGTGCCCGCCATCACAGTCGGGCATATTTGCGGAATACACCACACCGCCGTTGACCCTGCAGGCCATTGACCGAGCAACCCAACGTTATATAAATAAAAGTAACCAATTAATTAAAGGTAAGCTTTGATGTGGCAGCAGGCGCCGCGTCATTGACGTACTTCTCGACCGCGAGTTAAACGAAGTCTTCTTGGTTCTTTCGGTAAAGTCACGTAGAAGGGAAGTAATACAATAATTTTATTATGTTTTATTTTTATTATTTTATTACTTCCCTTCTACGTGACTTTACCGAAAGAACCAAGAAGATGAATCCCTGCAGTCACGAAAGCTTTAAATCGAAATTTCAACGAAGTCGTTATTAGAACCTTTGTTTAAAAAAACAATAAAGGTTTTTAAGGAGTTTATTTGTGTTTGGGTTAGATCGCGTGAATATATGAATGTGTCGTTAAACCCGCCACCACCCGACACAGCCACCTAGTAAGGGTTGTTTCACGTAAGCAGGACGTGCCAATTCGTCACGAGTACAGCCACACCTGTGTGTTGGGGCCTGATGAAGCTGGTTCAAATTACTGGCGAAACGTCGGGCTTAGGTCGTAAATGTTGTGGCTTGGCTCTCCAACACACTGGTGTGCTGTACTAGTATACTACACTATATACTACTATACACTACACTATACACTACACTATACACTACACTATACACTACACTACTATACACTATACTACTATACTACACTATA
This sequence comes from Lethenteron camtschaticum, assembly GCA_018977245.1. Lineage (NCBI taxonomy): Eukaryota > Metazoa > Chordata > Hyperoartia > Petromyzontiformes > Petromyzontidae > Lethenteron > Lethenteron camtschaticum. The sequence continues at coordinate 1,516,036 of MU249629.1, forward strand.
CACTACACTATACAATATGCTACTATACACTACACTATACACTACACGATACACTACACTATACAATATACTACACTATACACTACACTATAAACTACACTATACAATATACTACACTACTATACACTACACGATACACTACACTATACACTACACTATACACTACACTATATACTACACTACTATACACTACACTATACACTACACTACTATATAGTACATTATACGCTACACTACTATACACTACACTATACAATATACTACTATACACTACACGATACACTACACTATACAATATACTACACTACTATACACTACACGATACACTACACTATACACTACACTACACTACACTATACACTACACTATACTATACACTACACGATACACTACACTATACACTACACTACACACTAGTGCTGTACTAGTGACGAATTGGCCACGTTCTGTTTACTTGACAACCCTTACTGGTTCGCTGTGTCGGGCAGTGGCGAGTTTAACGACGCGTTTACATATTTACGCGATCTAACCCAAGCACACACTAAAAACAACCTCTATTAACGATGATATTGGTCGCGAACACTCTACTGCGTGTTAAACTGGGGTATCATCGTCGCGTGGAATTTCATAGCAGCTAAATAATTTAAAGAATCTAACCGCATGTTTGCAAGAATGTACGCCCTATGAATAATACATGCGTTGTATGCATTGAACATCCTAAACGACACCTGCTGTATCATTGCCTGCCGGGGCTAAAGCCGAAATGAAAGAACAGTCCAATGTATAAAATTTAAGCGCGTTGGTACCCGGGTAAGATGCACCGGCTCTCAAGATCGTTCAAACTTAACATTATTTTTTTGAGTAATTCCTGCAGTCACGAAAGCTTCGAATCCAGTTTGAACCACCGCTCTGAGTTTGATAATTGGTTTTCTACCTTTCGATTTAAAGCTTTCGTGACTGCAGGGATTCATCTTCTTGGTTCTTTCGGTAAAGTCACGTAGAATGACAGACCTGCTCTCTACCTGAGGACGGCTGCTTGCGTTGTGGCCGAAACGTCGTGAGAATTATTTTATTATGTTTTATTTTTATTATTTTATTATTTACATTCTACGTGACTTTACCGAAAGAACCAAGAATATGTTTTTTACCCTTCTATCTGGCAACAAAACTGACACCTTTTTTACAAGGAGTCATGTTTGCATAGACCACAATACTCGCAGCCATAATGCTAACAAAAAACACAACTCTGATAATATATGCACTGTCCTTGAAGTTGATTGGTCCACACCCGAGACAGCTTTCCTTAGATCCTAGTCTCACGTGGGTTGGACCAGATGACGCCAAAAGGGTTTGTTTCACACTTAACTTCTAATCTAGCAATCTTTGGAAGAACGCAATCTACCAGGCTATGCGTTACCTGTGTGTTAACGACTCTCTGCGTTGCGTTACGTTGCATTACACTTCCTAATTCTACTAAACTTGATTTATCTGTGCTTGTTTGTAAGTCCCATTGTTTATCCTCTGGCCGCTATGGGCTGGAATTCCACGCAACTCTCTCATTGTTTTCTACCCCCCCCCTCTGCCCTACCCCCCTCTTTCTATTTAAGGCCTCGACACAGAGGTGTTGTCTGTCTGTGTGTCTATGTGTGTGTCTCTCTCTGTGTGTCACTGTGTGTCTCTGTGTGTGTCTCTGTGTGTCTCTGCGTGTGTCTCTCTCTGTGTGTCTCTGTCTGTGTCTATGTGTGTCTCTCTCTGTTCTCTCTCTCTTTCTCTCTACTTGTGTGTCTGTCTGTGTGTCTCTGTGTGTGTCTCTCTGTGTGTCTCTGTGTGTTTTTGCTCTCTACTTTGGGGCTGTCTGTGTGTCTATGTGTGTGTAAATGTGTGTCTCTGTGGGTTCTCTCTCTGCTTGTGTGTTTGTCTGTGTGTCTATGTTGTGTTCATCTCTCTGTTCTCTCTCTACTTGTGTTTCTTTCTGTGTGTCTATGTTGTGTGTCTCTCTCTGTGTGTCTCTGTATGTGTCCCCTCTCTACTTGTGTGTCTGTCTGTGTGTCTGTGTTTTGTCTCTCTCTCAAATTTAGCATGCTTTGGAAGAACGTTAATCAACCACGGGGAGAGAGAGATACACGCAAACTCCAAATATACAGCAGCAGGCGTTAGGGTTGGGATCGAACCCACGACCTCCTGTGTACCAGGCGAGGTAGTTAACATCTCCTCGCCACCATGATGTTGATGATGAAAGAGACACGCAAACTCCAAATATACAGCAGCAGGCGTTAGGGTTGGGATCGAACCCACGACCTCCTGTGTACCAGGCGAGGTAGTTAACATCTCCTCGCCACCATGATGTTGATGATGAGAGAGACACGCAAACTCCAAATATACAGCAGCAGGCGTCAGGGTTGGGATCGATTCCACGACCTCCTGTATACCAGGCGAGGCAGTTAACATCTCCTAGCCACCATGATGTTGATGATGAGAGAAACTCGCAAACTCCAAATATACAGCAGCAGGCGTTAGGATTTGGATCGAACCCACGACCTCCTGTATACCAGGCGAGGTAGTTAACATCTCCTAGCCACCGTGGCGCCCCTTAAGTAAACAAAACGTAAATAAAGCATACGCGTTAAAATTGCATTAGTACATGAATTTCTAAGCGTGGCGAAGGCCGTGAAACCACAGAAAAAACCGGTCCCAGAACGCACCAAGGCAACACAAGTAAACAAAATTGTGTGAAAATAAAACCTATTAGTTAGTCTGCAGAAGCAGCGCATGCGAAAAAGCCCGAGTGATTGCTTTCTTTTGACGGCTTAGCTCCCAAATGCAAAAAAAACCAGGAGAAATAATTTACTCCCAAAAGGCCCCGCGGCGCTGATAAGATGTGTTCAAACGAAATAAACTCGCATTATATTTCGTCGTTCTTTGCTGGTTTCACACAGAAAGCCGAATGTGACGAAGATGAGTTGAATTTCGATTGAAAGCTTTCGTGACTGCAGGGATTCATCTTCTTGGTTCTTTCGGTAAAGTCACGTAGAATGGAAGTAATAAAATAATAAAAATAAAACATNAAAAATTATATTTCGATTGAAAGCTTTCGTGACTGCAGGGATTCATCTTCTTAGTTCTTTCGGTAAAGTCACGTAGAAGGGAAATAATAAAATAATAAAAATAAAACCTTATAAAATAATTCTCACGACGTTTCGGCCACAACGCAAGCAGCCGTCCTCAGGTGAAGAACAGGTCTCGACAGACGGCTGCTTGCGTTGTGGCCGAAACGTCGTGAGAATTATTTTATTATGTTTTGTTTTTATTATTTTATTATTTCTATTCAACGTGACTTTACCGAAAGAACCAAGAAGAGGGAGTTATGTTGACCTCCGGTCTGCTCTGGCTGTAACAAGACGGCCTGTTTCTGCAGTTGTGTGTGTGTGCGTGTCAGAACAATATTTTACAGATAAAACATTTTCAATAAGGAACACCCCTTGAAAAAAAACATAGACAAAGACAAAGATCCCTACCACCCGTGTAGCCTTAACAGACTGTTGGGGCAAGTGCTGTTAGCGGTCACCACCCGTGTACCTTAGGGTCTCCATAAATGATCAACCTNGGGGGGGGGGGTCAGACATTTGTGACGATGTGTGAAGGGGAGGGGGGTTTCAGAAATCAAAATGCGCAACTTTAAATAATAAATAGATACAAAACGTTTTGTTAATTAAATATACTTTGTAATAAATGTTTTCTCCTACAACATCAGAGTGCAGCGCACATTAATACGCACTACAATCATAGTTTAAAGCGATTTGAAGCATGTTTCATTTGGGGGGGGGCCAGAGCTTTGTGACGTCAAATAGTCTGACTTTTTGTGAGCAGCGACCAAAAACTCTGTAGCGTAGTAATTACATTCTCATTGGCGTAGTTACTACATTATCAGTGGTGTAGTAACTACATTACCAGTGGCGTAGTAACTACATTATCAGTGGTGTAGTAACTACATTACCAGTGGCGTAGTAACTACATTATCAGTGGTGTAGTAACTACATTACCAGTGGTGTAGTGACTACATTATCAGTGGTGTAGTAACTACATTACCAGTGGCGTAGTAACTACATTATCAGTGGTGTAGTACTACATTACCAGTGGCGTAGTAGTACTACATTACCAGTGACTACATTACCAGTGGTGTAGTAGTGACTACATTATCACTGGCGTAGTAACTACATTATCAGTGGCGTAGTAACTACATTATCAGTGGCGTAGTAACTACATCATCAGTGGCGTAGTAACTATATTATCAGCGGCGTAGTAACTACATTATCAGTGGTGTAGTAACTACATTATCAGTGGTGTAGTAACTACATTATCAGTGGCGTAGTAACTACATTATCAGTGGTGTAGTAACTACATTATCAGTGGCGTAGTAACTATATTATCAGTGGCGTAGTAACAACATTATCAGTGGCGTAGTAACTACATTATCAGTGGTGTAGTAACTACATTACCAGTGGCGTAGTTACTACATTATCAGTGGCGTAGTAACTACATTATCAGTGGTGTAGTGACTACATTATCAGTGGCGTAGTAACTACATTATCAGTGGCGTAGTAACTACATTATCAGTGGCGTAGTAACTACATCATCAGTGGCGTAGTAACTATATTATCAGTGGCGTAGTAACTATATTATCAGTGGCGTAGTAACAACATTATCAGTGGTGTAGTAACTACATTATCAGTGGCGTAGTAACTACATTATCAGTGGTGTAGTAACTACATTATCAGTGGCGTAGTAACTATATTATCAGTGGTGTAGTAACTACATTATCAGTGGCGTAGTGACTACATTATCAGTGGCGTAGTTACTACATTATCAGTGGTGTAGTTACTACATTATCAGTGGTGTAGTAACTACATTATCAGTGGTGTAGTTACTACATTATCAGTGGTGTAGTAACTACATTATCAGTGGTGTAGTTATTACATTATCAGTGGTGTAGTTACTACATTATCAGTGGTGTAGTAACTACATTATCAGTGGTGTAGTAACTACATTATCAGTGGTGTAGTAACTACATTATCAGTGGCGTAGTTACTACATTATCAGTGGTGTAGTTACTACATTATCAGTGGTGTAGTAACTACATTATCAGTGGTATAGTAACTACATTATCAGTGGTGTAGTTACTACATTATCAGTGGTGTAGTAACTACATCATTATCAGTGGTGTAGTAACTACATTATCAGTTTCGTAGTAACTACATTATCAGTGGTGTAGTAACTACATTATCAGTGGCATAGTAACTACATTATCAGTGGGGTAGTAACTACATTATCAGTGGCATAGTAACTACATTATCAGTGGTGTAGTAACTACATTATCAGTGGCGTAGTAACTACATTATTATCAGTGGCGTAGTAACTACATTATCAGTGGTGTAGTAGCTACATTATCAGTGGTGTAGTAACTACATTATCAGTGGAGTAGTGACTACATTATCAGTGGCGTAGTAACTACATTATCAGTGGTGTAGTAGCTACATTATCAGTGGGTAGTAACTACATTATCAGTGGCGTAGTGACTACATTATCAGTGGCGTAGTAACTACATTATCAATGCGTAGTAACTACATTATCAGTGGCGTAGTAACTACATTATCAGTGGTGTAGTAGCTACATTATCAGTGGTGTAGTAACTACATTATCAGTGTCGTAGTAACTACATTATCAGTGTCGTAATAACTACATTATCAGTGGCGTAGTAACTACATTACCAGTGGTGTAGTAATTACATTATCAGTGTCGTAATAACTACATTATCAGTGGCGTAGTAACTACATTATCAGTGGCGTAGTAACTACATCATCAGTGGTGTAGTAACTACATTATCAGTGGCGTAGTGACTACATTATCAGTGGTGTAGTGACTACATTATCAGTGGTGTAGTAACTACATTATCAGTAGCGTAGTAACTACATTATCAGTGGCGTAGTAACTACATTATCAGTGGCGTAGTAACTACATTATCAGTGGTGTAGTAACTACATTATCAGTGGCGTAGTTACTACATTATCAGTAGCGTAGTAACTACATTATCAGTGCGTAGTAACTACATTATCAGTGGCGTAGTAACTACATCATCAGTGGCGTAGTAACTACATTATCAGTGGTGTAGTAACTACATTATCCGTGGTGTAGTGACTACATTATCAGTGGTGTAGTAACTACATTATCAGTGGCGTAGTAACTACATTATCAGTGGCGTAGTAACTACATTATCAGTGGCGTAGTAACTACATAATCAGTGGCGTAGTAACTATATTATCAGTGGCGTAGTAACTACATTATCAGTGGCATAGTAACTATATCATCAGTGGCGTAGTAACTACATTATCAGTGGCGTAGTAGCTACATCATCAGTGGTGTAGTAACTACATTATCAGTGGCGTAGTAACTACATTATCAGTGGTGTAGTAACTACATTATCAGTGGCGTAGTTACTACATCATCAGTGGCGTAGTAACTACATGATCAGTTGTGTAGTAACTACATTATCAGTGGTGTAGTAACTACATTATCAGTGGCGTAGTAACTACATCATCAGTGGCGTAGTAACTACATTATCAGTGGCGTAGTAACTACATTATCAGCGGCGTAGTAACTACATTATCAGTGGTGTAGTAACTACATTATCAGTGGCGTAGTAACTACATTATCAGTGGCGTAGTAACTACACTACCAGTGGCGTAGTAACTACATTATCAGTGATTTAGTAACTACATTACCAGTGGAGTAGTAACTACATTATCAGTGGCGTAGTGACTACATTATCAGTGGCGTAGTAACTACATTATCAGTGGCGTAGTAACTACATTATCAGTGGCGTAATAACTACATTACCAGTGGCGTAGTAACTACATTACCAGTGGAGTAGTAACTACATTATCAGTGGTGTAGTAACTACATTATCAGTGGCGTAGTAACTACATTATCAGTGGCATAGTAACTATATTATCAGTGGTGTAGTAACTACATTACCAGTGACGTAGTAACTACATTATTAGTGGCGTAGTAACTATATTATCAGTGGCGTAGTAACTACATTATCAGTGGCGTAGGAACTACATTATCAGTGGCATAGTAACTATTTTATCAGTGTGTAGTAACTACATTATCAGTGGCGTAGTAACTACATTATCAGTGGCATAGTAACTACATTATCAGTGGCGTAGTAACTACATTATCAGTGGCGTAGTAACTACAATATCAGTGATGTAGTAACTACATTATCAGTGGCGTAGTAACTACATTATCAGTGGTGTAGTAACTATATTATCAGTGACGTCGTAACTACATTATCAGTGGTGTAGTAACTACATTATTAGTGGTGTAGTGACTACATTATCAGTGGCGTAGTAACTACATTATCAGTGGCGTAGTAACTACATTATCAGTGGTGTAGTGACTACATCATCAGTGACGTAGTAACTACATTATCAGTGGCGTAGTAACTACATTATCAGTGGCGTAGTAACTACATTATCAGTGGTGTAGTGACTACATTATCAGTAGCGTAGTAACTACATTATCAGTGGCGTAGTAACTACATTATCAGTGGCGTAGTAACTACATTATCAGTGACATAGTAACTACATCATCGGTGACGTAGTAACTACATCATCAGTGACATAGTAACTACATCATCGGTGACGTAGTAACTACATTATCAGTGGTGTAGTAACTACATTACCAGTGACGTAGTTACTTCGGATGTGGCTTGCGTGACGTCAACCACTACGTGGGGTTTTATCTTTGTGTTGCACGTGACACGTGTAGCGTCACGTGCCACAGCGTGCATGTGTGTGTGTTTATTTATTGTGTTTGGTTATTTTTTGTTGCTGGCGAGCGTCGGAATCGCCTCCAGCGCTGCTGGCGGCAATAAAAGTTGTTTAAAAGTCGAAGTCTCTCACTCTGCTCTCTGCTCTGTGTCCTCAGCGCTCAGTCAATGAATATGGACGGAATCGATTCCATTATCCCTGGGATTATACAATCTCCACACATCTTACTTCACACCTACGATCCCATCAGGGACTTACGACTCCCCCCCCACCACCCACCCCCTCCCCACCACCCCCACCAACCACTCACCCTCCCCACCACCACCCACGACTCCCCCCCCACCACCCACCCCTCCCACCACCTACCACCACCCCCACCAACCACTCACCCCTCCCCACCACCAACCCTCCCACCAACCCCCACCAACCACTCACCCCTCCCCACCACCAACCCACGACCCCCCCACCACCCACCCCCTCCCCACCACCCCCACCAACCACTCACCCCTGCCCACCACCAACCCACCCTCTCCCCACCATCCACCACCCACCCCTCCACACCACCTACCACCACCCCCACCAACCACTCCCCACCACCCACTCCCTCCCCACCAACCCCACCAACCACTCACCCCTCCCACCACCAACCCACCCTCTCCCCACCATCCACCCCTCCCCACCACCAACCCACCCTCTCACCACCATCCACCCACCTATCCACCACACCCCACCAACCACTCACCCTCCCCACCACCAACCCACCCTCTCCCCACCACCCACCCACCCTCCCCACCACCTACCCACCACTGTACACCAACCACTCACCCCTCCCCACCACTAACCCACCCTCTCACCACCATCCACCCACCTACCCACCACACCCACCAACCACTCACCCATCCCCACCACCAACCCACCCTCTCACCACCATCCACCCACCCACCCCTCCACACCACCTACCCACCACCCCACCAACCACCCACCCTCCCCACCACTAACCCACCCTCTCACCACCATCCACCCACCTACCCACCACACCCCACCAACCTCTCACACTCCCCACCACCAACCCACCCTCTCACCACCATCCACCCACCTACCCACCACACCCCACCAACCACTCACCCTCCCACCACTCACCCCCCTCCACCACCCAACATTCTCCAATGATGCAATGACGGCGGTGGTGGTGGTGGGGGGGGGTCGAAACGTTAAAGACAAAGCTCGCGTGGGAGATTAAAGAGCGAAAGTTGCCGTTCACAATCACTTTGCGATCCGCACGATAATTATTTCACAAGCTTCCTGCTCTTGCGAGCGAGAGGAGAGAGGTCCCACCAGGGGGTTGAGCTCGATTAAAATAACCGTGAGTGCGCACACACACACACACATGAGTGGGTGTGTGTGAGTGTGTGAGTGCGCACACACTCACACATACATGAGTGTGTGTGTGTGAGTGCGCACACACTCACACACACACATGAGTGTGTGTGTGTGAGTGTGTGAGTGCGCACACACTCACACACACATGAGTGTGTGTGTGTGAGTGTGTGAGTGCGCACACACTCACACACACACACATGAGTGTGTGTGTGTGAGTGTGTGAGTGCGCACACACTCACACACACATGAGTGTGTGTGTGTGAGTGTGTGAGTGCGCACACACTCACACATACATGAGTGTGTGTGTGAGTGTGTGAGTGCGCACACACTCACACACACATGAGTGTGTGTGTGTGAGTGCAACAACAACAACAACAACCGCCATTCGCCACTAAGTGGCGGTGACGTCACCACGATGCTTGTGCCAGGCCAAGTGCACCTTGAGGCCACGTGAAGTGTCGAAAGCCCGCTGGCAGGAGGTCACGGGCAGACCCAGGTGCCACGGGTCGACTGACCGAGATGACCGAGATGACTGGCTGATGCACCACCTGTGCCCCCTACTGTGCCAACTTGCTGTGCTTTAGCCACCCGGCGCTCCGCTCGTTGTTGTGAGCGTCGCTCCTCCGCCCTCCGTTGTTGTTGGAGGGCGACTGCCTCCAACTGCCCAGTAGCGTCCTTCACGAGCCTCCTCCACTGAGGCCGATCTTGACACCGCTGGTACCAGTCATCGGCAAGTCCACTCAGCTCCACGTCCTCCTGTACCACATCACTCCATTTCTTCTCCAGCCCGTGCCGCGCCCGTCTAGCCCCTCGATCCGGCCGAACAAAAGCTGTTTAGGCATGCGGTGGCTGGGCATGGGGCTACATGACAGCCAACGCGCCTTGCCTGCCGGAGGAGCTCACTGATGGGACTTTGCCCAGATCTTTCAAGGATTTGTGAGCTCCTCACACAATCCAGCCTGGTTAAACCCAGGATGGATCGTAGGCAGGCCAGCCTAAATGTTTCCAACCGGCGAAGATGCTCCACCAGGGGGTCCACGTATCGCAAGCGTAGAGAAGGGAGGGAATGACCGTGGCCGAGAAGACCTGAAGCTTCGTGCGGAGCGACAGACCAGGTAGCTTCCACACAGCGTTACGCAACCGATGAAAAGATATTGCCGCTCGCTGATCGGAGTGAGACCTCTGCTGATAGACTGGAGCCGGTCATAAGCACACTGCCCAGGTATGGAAAACTCTCCACTCTCTCCACAACTGCCCCATCACCAATTGGGAGTTGTGGGGGTGGAGTGTCCGATGGTACAAAATACCCAGGCAGGTGCTTCTTAGTGGCACGCTCCAGTCTCAGCAGCAGCGCCTCCAACTCCTCTTCTGAATGAGCAGCTATTACCAAATCATCGGCATACATAACGTGGTTGACCAATAGGGAGCCATCCCTTGATCGCACCCGGGCGTCGATCAGCCTCCCATTATATCTGTACCAAATGGAAATTCCCCCGGTACAGCTATTGAAGGCTTCACGAACTACGCGGTCAAAATAGATGTTAAATAATGTGGGAGCCAGAGGACATCCCTGTCGCACCCCAAGGTGTACAGGGAAAGGCTCCGACTCCCGGCCACGTAGTTTTACCCGGGCCCGCTCACCATCATGAAGGTCCTTAATGATCGTGAGCAGAGGGTCAGGGACTCCGAAAGCACGAAGAACAACCCAGAGCCCAGTCCTACTGATGGTATCATAGGCCTTGACCAGGTCAATAAAGCAGAGATGTAGGTCTTTTTGGAATTCCCTACACCTCTGCTGTAGCAGACGGACAGAAAATATGGCATCTGTGCAGGACCGCCCTTTCCTGAAACCGCATTGGGGCTCCGCAAGCCTCTCCTCAGCGTGCCTAGCAAGGCGATGTTGAATAATCCTTGCCAGGACCTTACCCGGCACACTGAGGAGTGAGATGCCCCTGTAGTTGTTACAGTCGGTACGGTCCCCCTTCTTAAAGAGGGGAACCACCAGGGCATCCTTCCAGTCCTGCGGAACCCGTCCAGTGGTCCAGACTGTTGTTATGATGTCATATAGGGCAGTCTGTGCACAAACGCCACCCTCCCTCAGCATTTCGCTTGGGAGATCATCTCTGCCCGATGCCTTCCCTGGTCTCAGACTCCGGATCGCCCTCAGTACTTCCTCAACAGCTGGCACCTCAGCCAGCCACTCACAGGGGGTGACCTCTTCCAATATTTGAGGCACCGCAGCCTCAGCAGGGTTATCACCACTTTGTGCCATGATGTTTTCCTGGCTGAGAGAATTTCCCTCCCCCAGGACCTCACAGAAATGCTCAGCAAATCTGCAAACCTGTTCCTGGGGGTCGGAGATTGGATCACCGTTTTTTCCTCTAATGATGGTAATAGGTGTGGCGCTGCAGGTTACTTTTTTGATGGAGTTAAATAGTGATTTGTGATCACGGGCCACTGAGGCAGACTCCATCTCCTCAGCAACCCGCGACCACCACCCATCCTTACAGCGCCTTACGGCTCTCCGAACTTCCGAGCGAAGGCTGCGGTAAACCTCCTCCTGTGTGAGTGCGCACACACTCACACACACATATGAGTGGGTGTGTGTGAGTGTGTGAGAGCGCACACACTCACACACACATGAGTGTGTGTGTGTGAGTGCGCACACACTCACACACACATATGAGTGGGTGTGTGTGAGTGTGTGAGTGCGCACACCCTCACACACACATGAGTGTGTGTGTGTAAGTGTACACACATGAGTGGGTGTGTGTGTGTGAGTGCGCACACACTCACACCCACACACATGAGTGTGTGTGTGTGAGTGCGCACACACTCAAACACACACATGAGTGGGTGTGTGGGTGTGAGTGTGTGCACACACTCACACCCACACATGAGTGGGTGTGTGGGTGTGAGTGTGTGCACACACTCTCACACACACACATGAGTGGGTGTGTATGTGAGTGTGCAGTGTGCACACACACACACATCAGTGAGTGTTACTGTGAGTGTGCACACACTCTCACACACACACACACATGAGTGGGTGTGTGTGTGAGTGTGCAGTGTGCAGACACTCACACACACACTCACAAACACACTCACACACACACATGAGTGTGTGTGTGTGAGTGTGCAGTGTGCATACACTCACACTCACACACCACAGCCACACTCCCACACACCACCCCCACCAGACACCACCCCACACACCACCCCTACCACACCCACACACCCACACACCCCCACACCTACACACCCACACACCACACCAACACAACCACACACCACACCCACACACCACACCCACACACCACACCCACACACACCCCTCCACACCTACACACCCACACACCACACCAACACAACCACACACCACACCACACACCACACCCACACACACCCCTCCACACCTACACACCCACACACCACACCAACACAACCACACACACCTACACACCCACCCATCCAAACCCCCACACACCCCCACCACCCCACACACCACACCCACACACCCACACACCCCACACCACCCCACTATCCACACACACACCACCCCCACCACACCACCCACACACACCACCCCCACCACACCAACACACCCACACCACCCCACCACACCCACACACTACCCCCACCACACCAACGATCACACATACCCAAACCCCCAACACACCACACCCACCCACCCAAACCCCCACCACACCCACACACCCACACACCTCCGACCTGAACACGCCGATTTTGGATCTGGGACTGTGAATCGATCTGGGATTGTGAATCGATCTGGGATCATGAATCGATCTGTGAATCGATCTGGGATTATGAATCGATCTGAGATCGTGAATCGATCTAGGATTGTGAATCGATCTGGGATTAAGAATCGATTTGGTATCGTAAATCGATCTTGGATTGTAAATCTATCTGGGATCATGAATCGATCTGGTATCGTAAATCGATCTAGGATTGTGAATCGATCTGGGATTGTGAATGGATTTGGGATCATGAATCGATCTGGTATCGTAAATCCATCTAGGATTGTGAATCGATCTGGTATCGTAAATCGATCTGGGATTGTGAATCTATCTGGGATTGTGAATCGATCTGGGATTGTAAATCTATCTCGGATCGTGAATCGATCTGGTATCGTAAATCGATCTGGGATTGTGAATGTCTCTGGATTGTGAATCGATCTGGGATTGTAAATCTATCTCGGATCGTGAATCGATCTGGGATCGTGAATCGATCTGGGATTGTGAATGTCTCTGGGATTGTCGCGGGGACCTCCCCGGTGTTTGGCCAGTAGCGTCCGCGGCTTCGCTCGCTGACGGTGTCGTGAACAGGAGTGAAGACCGCCAACGCCCCGAGCGGTGAGGGGGGGGGGGAGGGGACCCGTGGAGGTTAAATCCCGGATCGTCGCTAACGATTTTCGGGGGTTTATGTCTCGCGGTTGTTTTCCTCCGCCCCCCCTTTTTTTTCCACGAACGCCTTTTGATTACACGGCTAAAAATACACGGCAGCAATGACTTATGCATAGCCCCCTCGGGTGGGGGGTCAGCCACCCCCCCTCTCTCTCTCTCTCACCCATTAAGTCAACCTCCCCACACCCCCACCACCTCCCCACACCCCCCCCCACACCCCAATCACCTTCCCACACCCCCCACCACCACCTCCCCACACCCTCCACGCCATTGATTGAATGAATGAAGGAAGGAGCGCACGTTGTCGAGATTCAGACCTCGCCAGCGTCGTGGTCAACGGTTACTCACCCACCGACTCACTCATCTACTCACTCACTCACTCACTCATCTACTCACTCACTCACTCACTCATCTACTCAATCACCCACTCACCTAATCACTCACATACTTACCCACCCAATCACCGCACTCTCCTAATCACTCACCTGCTCACCCATCCACTCACAGACTCACCCACTCACTGAACTACCCACTCACTCACCTAATCACCCACTTACCGACTCACCCACCCACAGACTCACCCACTCACTAACCGACCCACCCACCCACCTACTCACTCATCTACTCACTCACCTATACACCGACGCACTCAGCCACTCACCTAATCACTCACCTACTCACCCATCCACTCACCCATCCACTCACCCATCCAATCACCCATCCACCCACCTACTCACCCACTAATTCACCCATTAAATCACTCACCCACTCACTCACCCACTAACCCACCCACTCACTCACTCACCCACCCACTCACAAATGGAATCACTCACACACGTAACCACTCGCCCATTCATACACCCACTCACTTACCCATTCACTCACTCACACATTTACTCACCCACTCAATCACTCACTCACTCAATCACTCACTCACTCAATCACTCACTCAATCACTCATTCACCCACTCACTCATTCCCCCTATAGTCTTCAACGGACTGTTGGGGCAAGTGCTCTTTGTCCCTATGAAGGCCCGCACGGGCACACGAGGTGGTGGGTAGCCAGCAAAACCCTGCCCATCAAGCCGCCTTTGTCTCCCAGTGACGATGTTTACACACAACACCAGGTACTCATTTTGAGGCTGAGTCGACCTAGACGGAGGCCCGGGACCCGGTTCAGACAATGGTCACTGGGTGTTGGTGGCAGTGATCGGGAATCGAACTCGTGCCGCCGGGTTCGTCGCGCGGCGTATTAACCGCTAGACCACCGCTCCCACCTCCACTACCATCAACACCAACGTCACCACCACCACCACCATCATCATCGTCATCGTTGTGGCTTCATGGGTAATTGTGTCGGCAGGGGTTTTGGCTTCACGGTGGAGACACCCGTGCCTCACAGCAGGACGGACCTGGGTTCGATTCCCAACTCGGGGCTTCTTACTCAACTGGGATTATACAAAACAAATTATTTAACTAAACCAATTATCAAGCTTTAATACACCCTGGCGAAAGCCCATAACTTAATTCCGTGGGAACTCCTCAACACATCCATGGCAAGTTGCATGCTCTCGACTTCACTTGCCTAAGAAAACAAAATCCCTGAGGCTTCTCCCTTCTTCTCTCTCCATCTCTCTCTCTTCAGGAAACTGTGGGTGCCCTTCTACAACAGCAGCTTCGTACATGGGGTGCCTTACCTGGCTAACAAGCGCCATGACCTCGCCAACTTCGCCTGTGCTCAGGCGAAGATGGCGGTGTACAGAACGAGGAAAAAGACGCTGCAAGGTGACACTGACGGCTGCTCTGTGCTTCCAGTGTTCAGGGCCTGCTCAAGGCGCGGCTCCGGCTGGAGCACGCCATGTACCACACACGTGTCGGTGATGTGTCTCTGTCTCTCTCTCTGTGTCTCTGTCTCTCTCTCTGTCTCTCTCTGTGTCTCTGTCTCTCTCTGTGTCTCTGTCTCTCTCTGCTCAAGGCGCGGCTCCGGCTGGAGCACGCCATGTACCACACACGTGTCGGTGATGTGTCTCTGTCTCTCTCTGCTCAAGGCGCGGCTCCGGCTGGAGCACGCCATGTACCACACACATGTCGGTGATGTGTCTCTGTCTCTCTCTGTGTCTCTGTCTCTCTCTCTGTGTCTCTGTCTCTCTCTGTGTCTCTGTCTCTCTCTGCTCAAGGCGCGGCTCCGGCTGGAGCACGCCATGTACCACACACGTGTCGGTGATGTGTCTCTGTCTCTCTCTGCTCAAGGCACGGCTCCGGCTGGAGCACGCCATGTACCACACACATGTCGGTGATGTGTCTCTGTCTCTCTCTGTGTCTCTGTCTCTCTCTGTGTCTCTGTCTCTCTCTGCTCAAGGCGCGGCTCCGGCTGGAGCACGCCATGTACCACACACGTGTCGGTGATGTGTCTCTGTCTCTCTCTGCTCAAGGCACGGCTCCGGCTGGAGCACGCCATGTACCACACACATGTCGGTGATGTGTCTCTATCTCTCTCTGCTCTGTCTCTCTCTGGCTCTGTCTCTCTCTGTGTGTCTCTGTCTCTCTCTGTGTCTCTGTCTCTCTCTGCTCAAGGCGGCTCCGGCTGGAGCACGCCATGTACCACACACGTGTCGGTGATGTGCAGCGCGTCTTCTTCGAGCGCTGGGGAGCCGGACAAGCCCCTCTCTGCACCAGCGTGGACGGCACCTCGTGGTGTTCACCTTCTGAAGCGCTCGCTCGTCACTGTGGTGTGCGCGATGACCACCACCACCACGTGGCTTTTCTTTCGTGTTGTGCGCGGTGCTTTTAGTGCCACAGCGCGTGGATTTGTAGCGTTTGTTTGTTTGCTGGTGACTTTGTGTGTTTCATATCGGAATCGCCTCCAGTGCTGTTGCTGCTGGCGGCAATAAAAGTAAAATTTCGATTTAAAGCTTTCGTGACTGCAGGGATTCATCTTCTTGGTTCTGTCGGTAAAGTCACGTAGAATGGAAGTAATAAAATAATAAAAATAAAACATGATAATAATTTTCACGACGTTTCGGCCACAACGCAAGCAGCCGTCCTCAGGTGGAGAACAGGTCTGTCATTCAGACGCTGTCTTCTCGACAGACATATTCTCCACCTGAGGACGGCTGCTTGCGTTGTGGCCGAAACGTCGTGAGAATTGTATTTATTATGTTTTATTATTATTAGTTTATTATTTCCATTCTACGTGACTTTACCCAAAGAACCAAGAAGATGCAAATACAAGCTGTTTAAAAGTCAAAAGTCTCCACCCCTCTGCACCCCTCTCCGGCTCTCTCCCCCCACCCCACAACCACCACTCCCCACCTCTCAACCTTGATCATCCCTGAAGCTGTTGGGTAGCCTACGATGGAGGGGGAGTCCCCCGTCGAGAAATCCGCACTCTGCCACGCGGCCCCCCCCCCCACCACTGCTGCTGCTGCTGTGCCGTGAGTGGCCAAGCCTTGAGTGGCAGACGCCGGGAGAGTGGCACGTGAGCATCGCCCGCTGGGTGCGGCCCCACCCACGTCCCACACCCCCCCCCCACCACTACGTCCCACACCCACCCCCCCACCACGTCCCATACCCCCCCCCCCACCACGTCCCACCCTCCCCCCCCCACCACGTCCCACACCCCCCCCCCACCACGTCCCACACCCCCCCCCCCACCACGTCCCATACCCCCCCCCCACCACGTCCCATACCCCCCCCCCACCACGTCCCACCCTCCCCCCCCCACCACGTCCCACACTCCCCCCCCCCACCACGTCCCATACCCCCCCCCACTACGTCCCACACCCCCCCCCCACCACGTCCCACACCCCCCCACCACGTCCACACTCCCCCCCCCACCACGTCCCACACTCCCCCCCCCCCACCACGTCCCATACCCCCCCCCACTACGTCCCACACCCCCCCCCCACCACGTCCCACACCCCCCCACTACGTCCCACACCCCCCCCCCACCACGTCCCACACCCCCCCACCACGTCCCACACCCCCCCCCCCACCACGTCCCACACTCCCCCCCCCCACCACGTCCCATACCCCCCCCCACTACGTCCCACACCCCCCCCCCCACCACGTCCCACACCCCCCACTACGTCCACACCCCCCCCCCCACCACGTCCCATACCCCCCCCCACTACGTCCCACACCCCCCCCCCCACCACGTCCCACACCCCCCACTACGTCCCACACCCCCCCCCCCACCACGTCCCACACTCCCCCCCACCACGTCCCACANCCCCCCCCCACCACGTCCCACACTCCCCCCCCCCACCACGTCCCATACCCCCCCCACTACGTCCCACACTCCCCCCCCCCACCACGTCCCACACTCCCCCCCCACCACGTCCCATACCCCCCCCCACTACGTCCCACCCCCCCCCCCCACCACGTCCCACCCTCCCCCCCCCCCACCACGTCCCACACTCCCCCCCCCCACCACGTCCCATACCCCCCCCACTACGTCCCACACCCCCCCCCCCACCACGTCCCACACCCCCCACCACGTCCCACACTNCCCCCCCCACCACGTCCCACACTCCCCCCCCCCACCACGTCCCATACCCCCCCCACTACGTCCCACACCCCCCCCCCCCACCACGTCCCACACCCCCCCACTACGTCCCACACCCCCCCCCACCACGTCCCACACCCCCCCACCACGTCCCACACTCCCCCCCCCACCACGTCCCACACTCCCCCCCCCACCACGTCCCACACCCCCCACTACGTCCCACACCCCCCCCCCACCACGTCCCACACTCCCCCCCCCACCACGTCCCACACTCCCCCCCCCCACCACGTCCCATACCCCCCCCACTACGTCCAACACCCCCCCCCACCACGTCCCACACCCCCCCACTACGTCCCACACCCCCCCCCCCACCACGTCCCACACCCCCCCACCACGTCCCACACTCCCCCCCCCACCACGTCCCACACTCCCCCCCCCCACCACGTCCCACACCCCCCACTACGTCCCACACCCCCCCCCACCACGTCCCACACCCCCCCACTACGTCCCACACCCCCCCCACCACGTCCCACACCCCCCCCACCACGTCCCACACTNCCCCCCCCCCACCACGTCCCACACTCCCCCCCCCACCACGTCCCATACCCCCCCCCACCACGTCCCACACCCCCCCCACCACGTCCCACACTCCCCCCCCCCACCACGTCCCACACTCCCCCCCCCACCACGTCCCACACCCCCCCCCACCACGTCCCACACCCCCCCACCACGTCCCACACTCCCCCCCCCCACCACGTCCCACACTNCCCCCCCCCACCACGTCCCATACCCCCCCCCACCACGTCCCACACCCCCCCACCACGTCCCACACTCCCCCCCCCACCACGTCCCACACTNCCCCCCCCACCACGTCCCACACCCCCCCCCCACCACGTCCCACACCCCCCCACCACGTCCCACACTCCCCCCCCCACCACGTCCCATACCCCCCCCCCACTACGTCCCACACCCCCCCCCCCACCACGTCCCACACCCCCCACTACGTCCCACANCCCCCCCCCACCACGTCCCACCCCCCCCACCACGTCCCACACTCCCCCCCCCACCACGTCCCACACTCCCCCCCCCACCACGTCCCATACCCCCCCCCACTACGTCCCACACCCCCCCCCACCACGTCCCACACCCCCCCCCCACCACGTCCACACCCCCCACCACGTCCCACACTCCCCCCCCCCACCACGTCCACACTCCCCCACTACGTCCCACACCCCCCCCACTACGTCCCACACCCCCCCCCCACCACGTCCCACACCCCCCACCACGTCCCACACTCCCCCCCCCCACCACGTCCCACACTCCCCCCCCCCACCACGTCCCACACTCCCCCCCCCCACCACGTCCCACACCCCCCACTACGTCCCACACCCCCCCACCACGTCCCACACCCCCCCCACCACGTCCCACACTCCCCCCCCCCACCACGTCCCACACTCCCCCCCCCACCACGTCCCATACCCCCCCCACTACGTCCCACACCCCCCCCCCACCACGTCCCACACCCCCCACTACGTCCCACACCCCCCCCACCACGTCCCACCCCCCCCACCACGTCCCACACTCCCCCCCCCCACCACGTCCCACCCTCCCCCCCCCACCACGTCCCATACCCCCCCCACTACGTCCCACACCCCCCCCCCCACCACGTCCCACCCCCCCACTACGTCCCACACCCCCCCCCCCCACGTCCCACACCCCCCCACTACGTCCCACACCCCCCCCCACCACGTCCCACACCCCCCCACCACGTCCCACACTCCCCCCCCCACCACGTCCCACACTCCCCCCCCCACCACGTCCCATACCCCCCCCCACTACGTCCCACACCCCCCCCCACCACGTCCCACACCCCCACTACGTCCCACANCCCCCCCCACCACGTCCCACACCCCCCCACTACGTCCCACACCCCCTCATCGATTCGTGCTGCTGCTGGGTAATATCACGGGTGGGAGAAGGTGGGGGTGTGTGTGGTTTGGTGTGTGGGTGGGTGGATGGGTAGGTGTGTGTGGGTGGGTGTGTGGGTGGGTGGATGGGTAGGTGTGTGTGGGTGGGTGTGTGGGTGGGTGGATGGGTAGGTGTGTGTGGGTGGGTGTGTGGGTGGGTGGATGGGTAGGTGTGTGTGGGTGGGTGTGTGGGTGGGTGGATGGGTGTGTGTGTGTGGGTGTGTGGGTGGGTGGATGGGTGGGTGTGTGGGTGGTGTGTGGGTGGGTGTGTGGGTGGGTGGATGGGTAGGTGTGTGTGGGTGGGTGTGTGGGTGGGTGGATGGGTAGGTGTGTGTGGGTGGGTGTGTGGGTGGGTGTGTGGGTGGGTGTGTGGGTGGGTGTGTGGGTGGGTGGATGGGTAGGTGTGTGTGGGTGGGTGTGTGGGTGGGTGGATGGGTAGGTGTGTGTGGGTGGGTGTGTGGGTGGGTGTGTGGGTGGGTGTGTGGGTGGGTGGATGGGTAGGTGTGTGTGGGTGGGTGTGTGGGTGGGTGGATGGGTAGGTGTGTGTGGGTGGGTGTGTGGGTGGGTGTGTGGGTGGGTGGATGGGTAGGTGTGTGTGGGTGGGTGTGTGGGTGGGTGGATGGGTAGGTGTGTGTGGGTGGGTGTGTGGGTGGGTGGATGGGTAGGTGTGTGTGTGGGTGTGTGGGTGGGTGGATGGGTGGGTGTGTGGGTGGGTGTGTGGGTGGGTGTGTGGGTGGGTGGATGGGTAGGTGTGTGTGGGTGGGTGTGTGGGTGGGTGGATGGGTAGGTGTGTGTGGGTGGGTGTGTGGGTGGGTGTGTGGGTGGGTGTGTGGGTGGGTGTGTGGGTGGGTGGATGGGTAGGTGTGTGTGGGTGGGTGTGTGGGTGGGTGGATGGGTAGGTGTGTGTGGGTGGGTGTGTGGGTGGGTGTGTGGGTGGGTGTGTGGGTGGGTGGATGGGTAGGTGTGTGTGGGTGGGTGTGTGGGTGGGTGGATGGGTAGGTGTGTGTGGGTGGGTGTGTGGGTGGGTGTGTGGGTGGGTGTGTGGGTGGGTGGATGGGTAGGTGTGTGGGTGGGTGTGTGGGTGGGTGTGTGGGTGTGTGGGTAGGTGTGTGGGTAGGTGTGTGGCTGAGTGAGTTGGTTGGTGGTGAGTGGGTGGGTGAGTGGGTGGGTGAGTGGGTGGGTGGGTAGGTGTGTGGGTGGGTGTGTGGGTAGGTGTGTGGCTGAGTGAGTGGGTAGGAGGGTGAGTGGGTTGGTGGGTGGGTGGGTGCGTTGGTGGGTGGGTGAGTGGGTTGGTGGGTGGGTGGGTGCGTTGGTGGGTGGGTGAGTGGGTGGGTGTGTGGAGAGGTGTGTGGCTGAGTGAGTGGGTAGGAGGGTGAGTGGGATGGTGGGTGGGTGGTTGGGTGGGTGAGTGAGTGGGTAGGTGTGTGTGGGTGGGTAGGTGTGAGTGGGGGGTGTGTGTGGGTGTGTTGGTAGGTGTGTGGGTAGGTGTGTGGCTGAGTGAGTGGGTAGGAGGGTGAGTGGGTTGGTGGGTGAGTGGGTGATTGTGTGTGTGCGTGTGTGTGTGCGTGGGTGTGTGGGTAGGTTTGTGGGTAGGTGTGTGGCTGAGTGAGTTGGTAGGAGGGTGAGTGGGTTCGTAGTGAGTGGGTGTGTGAGTGAGTGGGTGGATGAGTGAGTGGGTGGATGTGTGGGTAGGTATGTGGGTGGGTGGGCGAGTGAGTGGTTGGGTGAGTGTGAATGGGTGAGTGAGAAAATGCGTTGGTGAGTGAGTGGGTGGCTGGCTGGGCGAGTGTGTGTGGATGGCTGAGTGGGAGAGTGAGTGAGTGGACGAGTGAGTGGGTGAGTGAGTGGTTGTGTGCGTGTGTGTGTGAGTGCGTGGCTGAGTGGTTAGGTGAATTGGCGAATGATTAAGTGGGTGAATAAAATAACGACTGACTGTGTGAATGAGTGAGTTGGAGGCTGAATCAGTGTCTGCATGGGTGGGGGCCGTGGGGGGCCGTGTGGGCCGTGTTTGGGGGGGTGGGGTATCAGTGTAGCCCTTTGGGGACCGGGGGCTGGCTAAGCGATACCTCCATTAGCGAGGATTAAACCTCATTCGTCGCTGTTAATCGCAGCGAGTCACAGGCCCCGCTGTCAATTAACGCTGCAGTGTCACCAGGCCGACTTTGACGAACAGCGCTCGGGCGTGACCCAAACGCCGCAGGCAGACAGAGAGCCGAGTGGAGGCGAGCAAACGCCCACACACACACTGCCTCCGAAACGTCGTGATTTTTATTTTATTTGACGTTTATTAATTTTGACTTTTTTTTTACCTACGTGACTTTACCAAAAAACCTAAGAATATGCCCCCACTATCCACTTACCCCCCCCCACTATCATCATGCCCCCCCCCCCCACCAGCGCCGGATGAAGCTAATGCAGGGCCTGTAGCATGTATTAAGGGACCCTAATTTTTTTTTAAAACGCGTAAATATTTAAGCACAATTTTTTTACTTGCATAGTAAAGTAATTATGTTTTAGTAGTAGGTTTTTACCCTTTTAAACTGGTACCATATATTTTGCCACTGGTAAAAAGATCTCATAGTGTAAATAATTATGTTTTTTCATTTGCTATACAGCCGGATAATACGACAAATCTCTAACCCTAAACACCCAGTCGTTCGTACAAGTTGAAGGCGGTATAGTACTATAGTAATAGAGCAAGTGCAGAATCGTGAATCGGAGTTGATAGCTTGAAAGCGTTTAGCGCGGGGCCCTTGAAAGTGCGGGCCCCGTAGCATTTGTAGTAGGGCTGAACGATTAATCAATTTCAAATCGAAATCGCAATTTGAAACAATGCGGTTAGCAAATCGGAAAGGCTGCGAATTTTTCGCGATTTGAAAAGTTTTATTGCTTTCTTATTGAAATTGTTTTATTTTGTATTATTATTATAACTTTATCTATTTACCTTAGCAATTGTTCTATGTTTGATTGTTCTATTTCATTAGAGCCTAGTCTCACATGGGTTGGACCAGATGACGCCAAAAGGTGCACAACTCAAAGACAATGCACCATCAGAGTATGAGAGCTCGGGGTAAGCATTTACACCATTGGAACCTCATTTGCCAGTAAAAATATAATAATTGGGTTATTACCCTTCTCTCTGGCAACAAAACTGACACCTTTTTACAAGGAGTCATGTTTGCATAGACCACAATACCTGCAGTCATAATGCAAAAAAAAACATAACTCTGATAATGTGCACTGTCCTTGAAGTTGATTGGTCCACACCCGAGACAGCTTTCCTTAGAGCCTAGTCTCACATGGGTTGGACCAGATGACGCCAAAAGGCGCACAACTCAAAGACAATGCACCATCAGAGTATGAGAGCTCGGGGTAAGCATTTACACCATTGGAACCTCATTTGCCAGTAAAAAATATGATAATTGGTTTTTTACCATTCTATCTGGCAACCAAACTGGTGTAAATGCTTAGCCCGAGCTCTCATACTCTGATGGTCCATTGTCTTTGAGTTGTGCGCCTTTTGGCGTCATCTGGTCCAACCCATGTGAGACTAGGCTCTCAGGAAAGCTGTCTCGGGTGTGGACCAATCAACTTCAAGGACAGTGCATACATTATCAGAGTTGTGTTTTTTGTTTGCATTATGACTGCAGGTATTTGGTCTATGCAAACATGACTCCTTGCAAAAAAAGGTGTCAGTTTTGTTGCCAGATAGAAGGTTAAAAAACAATTATCATATTTTTTTACTGGCAAATGAGATTCCAATGGTGTTCTATTTCAATTAAAACATTTTAATAAATACATGCTGGAAGCAATTCATATCTTTTCAGTTCTCATCCTTGCATTAGAATATATAGAGCGGTTCATACGTCGATGGTATCACGTGGCAATGCTCCATCGCATGTTTTACATCTATTACACACTGAATATTGAACTGAAGCTTGATTTTAAAGAAACGTTAATCGCAAATGAAATCGCAATCGCAATATCTGTCAGAAAAAAATCGCAATTAATCTGTTCCCAAGTGTGTAGCTACTTTTGCTACTTAGGATAATTCGGCAATCACACCACCACCACCACTAAATCCTCCACGCCGTTCTTCTCACTACGCGGCGATTATCGCCCCGAGGGCCGTGTCACGCGTGACGATTTATCGCCCACTTGCGCGGATTGGTGCGTGCCGAGGCTGGGAGACGCTCAGACGAGGGTTTCTCTCTGTGTGTCTCTCTGTGTGTGTGTCTCTGTGTATCTCTCTGTGTGTGTCTGTGTCTCTATGTGTGTCTCTGTGTGTGTGTCTCTGCGTGTCTCTCTGTGTGTGTCTGTGTGTGTGTGTGTCTCTGTGTCTCTCTCTGTGTCTCTCTCTCTATGTGTGTCTCTGTGTGTGTGTCTCTGTGTGTCTCTCTTTGTGTCTCTCTGTCTCTCTCTGTGTGTGTCTCTGTGTATCTCTCTGTATCTCTCTCTGTGTGTGTCTCTGTGTGTGTCTTTGTGTCTCTCTCTGTGTGTATCTCTCTGTGTGTGTGTATCTCTGTATCTCTCTCTGTGTGTCTCTCTCTCTCTGTCTCTGTGTGTGTCTCTGTGTCTCTCTCTGTGTGTGTCTCTCTCTGTGTCTCTCTCTGTGTGTGTCTCTGTCTCTGTGTTTCTGTGTGTCTCTGTGTCTCTCTANGTGTGTCTCTGTCTCTGTGTGTGTGTCTCTGTGTCTCTCTCNGTGTATGTGTCTCTGTGTCTTTCTCTGTGTCTCTCTCTGTGTGTTACGACGTTTCGGAGGCAACACAAGCTTCCGTCTTCAGGTGGTACCGTCACAGCCACGACAGCTG
>MU249629.1:1548453-1608303 GCA_018977245.1 Lethenteron camtschaticum
AGGGGGGGGGTAAAAAATTGTTAAAAATCGCGTGACGTCATTTATGGACGGCCCATAGGCCCAGCGGACCTTTTTAATGCGAGAAGGCGAGCAGTAGAGAAGCCCCGCCTTCATCTGTGCAGACAGCGGCCCTCACCCCCGATGGTGTCATTTAGGGTGGACGGGGTCAGTAAGGGTGGAAGGGGTCATGACGGCCACACTCACATAGTCACTCACCCACTAACCTAATCACTCACCACTCATATAGTCACTCACTCACAGTCACTCACCCACTCACACAGTCACTCACCCACTCACTCACAGTCACTCGCTCACTCACATAGTCACTCACCCACTAATCTAATCACTCACCCACTCACATAGTCACTCACAGTCACTCACCCACTCACATTGTCACTCACCACTCACACAGTCACTCACCCACTCACACAGTCACTCACCCACTCACACAGTCACTCACCCACTCATATAGTCACTCACCCACTCACATAGTCACTCACCCACTCACATAGTCACTCACCCACTCACACAGTCACTCACTCACTCACATAGTCACTCACTCACATCAGTCACTCACCCACTCACACAGTCACTCACCCACTCACTCACTCACAGTCACTCACTCACCCACTCACACAGTCACTCAACCACTCACATAGTCACTCACCCACACACACAGCCACTCACCACACACACAGCCACTCACCCACTCACACAGTCACTCACCCACTCACATAGTCACTCACCCACTCACACAGTGACTCACCCACTCACACAGTCACTCACACACTCACACAGTCACTTACACACTCAGACAGTCACTCACCCACTCACACAGTCACTTACCCACTCACACAGTCACTCACCCACTCACATAGTCACTCACCCACTCATGTAGCCACTCACCCACTCACACAGTCACTCACCCACTCACATAGTCACTCACCCACACACACAGCCACTCACCCATTCACACAGTCACTCACCCACACACATAGTCACTCACCCACTCACATAGTCACTCACCCACACACACAGCCACTCACCCACACACAGCCACTCACCCACACACACAGCCACTCACCCACTCACACAGTCACTCACCACTCACATAGTCACTCACCCACTCACACAGTGACTCACCCACTCACACAGTCACTCACACACTCACACAGTCACTTACACACTCAGACAGTCACTCACCCACTCACACAGTCACTTACCCACTCACACAGTCACTCACCCACTCACATAGTCACTCACCCACACACACAGCCACTCACCACACACACAGCCACTCACCCACTCACACAGTCACTCACCCACACACACAGCCACTCACTCACTCACTCACACAGTCACTCACCCACTCACATAGTCACTCACCCACTCACACAGTCACTCACCCACTCAAATAGTCACTCACCCACTCACACAGTCACTCACCCACTCACATAGTCACTCACACAGTCACTCACCCACTCATGTAGCCACTCACCACTCACACAGTCACTCACCCACTCACATAGTCACTCACCCACACACACAGCCACTCACCCATTCACACAGTCACTCACCCACACACATAGTCACTCACCCACTCACATAGTCACTCACCCACACACACAGCCACTCACCCACACACACAGCCACTCACCCACTCACACAGTCACTCACCCACACACAGCCACTCACCCACTCACACAGTCACTCACCCACTCACACAGTCACTCACCCACTCACTCCCCGACTCACATAGTCACTCACCCACTCACACAGTCACTCACCCACTCACATAGTCACTCAACCAATCACACAGTCACTCACCCACTCACACAGTCACTCACCGTCTCACGTAGTCACTCACCCACTCACACAGTCACTCACCCACTCACACAGTCACTCACCCACTCACACAGTCACTCACCCACTCACACAATCACTCACCCACTCAGACAGTCATTGACTCACTCACTCACTCACATAGTCACTTACCCACTCACACAGTCACTCACCCACTCACTCAACCATCCTCTGATTAGCACTGTTGTCGACGTACGGTGCAAAGGAAGTTCTAACGCACGTGACCGTGGCGGCGGACATCCTCCTGGACGTCTGTGGGATTTAAAAAAACGCAAAGGGCTTCGCAACTCATCGGATTCTTCCGGAATAAATAATCATTCTGATTCTGTTTCGATTTAAAGCTTTCGTGACTGCAGGGATTCATCTTCTTGGTTCTTTCGGTAAAGTCACGTAGAATGGAAATAATAAAATAATCAAATAAAACATAATAAAATAATTCTCACGACGTTTCGGCCACAACGCAAGCAGCCGTCCTCAGGTGAAGAACAGGTCTGTCGGGGAGACAGCGTCTCACCTGGTCTTCACCTGAGGACGGCTGCTTGCGTTGTGGCCAAAACGTCGTGAGAATTATTTTATTATGTTTTAAATCGAAATTTAATGTTTTATTTTTATTATTTATTATTTCCCTTCTACGTAACTTTACCGAAAGAACCAAGAAGATGAATCCCTGCAGTCATGAAAGCTTTAAATCGAAATTTTATGTTTTATTTTATTATTTTATTAATTCCATTCTACGTGACTTTACCGAAAGAACCAAAAGATTCTGATTCTGGTGAGCCACGGGGGTCGGGGGGGCGGGTGGAGACGGCCGCGTGGAGAAGANGGGGAGGGGTGGGGGCGGACAGGGGGCGGTGGGGGGCGTAACGGGGGGGGAGGGGCGTAACGGGGGGGGGCGTAACGGGGGGGGCGTAACGGGGGGGGGGGCGTAACGGGGGGGGGGGGGCGGTAGGCTCTAGCGGAGCAGTCATTTGTCACACGATTCTCAGCGAGCGTTGTCAAAATCTCATTTTCTCAAAATCAAACATTTCGGTGGCGCGCTCAAAGCACATTTCACGCCTTCAGAAGATTCACCGTGGCAGTCGAGGAGCCGCGTTCTGATGATTTACCTCCAACCCACCCACCTACCCACTAACCCACCCACCCACCAACCAACCCACCCGTCAACCGCTGAGCGATTCAATAATTAAATGCTATTCTTGCGCGTGATGGCAGCCGCAGTAAAACGTCGACGAGGTCGATGCCAATGTCGAGATCTTGCTGCCGCTGCTGTGACTACGACGAGAGGGCTTCAGCAGACAGAGAGAGAGATTCTAGATTTGAAGCTTTCGTGACTGCAAGGATTCATACTCTTAGTTCTTTCGGTAAAGTCACGTAGGTAAAAAATGAAATTTTAATTAATAAATAAGTATAACCCGTAAAAACAAAGTTTTTCACTCTAAATCCTTTATATGCGTGACGGCTAGAGTCCTCTCGTCCTCTGGCTTGAGATGGCTGCCACCTATGGGTCAGATGATTGTCTGCAGTATTAAGCAATTGGTAATTAAATATTTAATTTGTTTTCCAAAACAGTGTAAAATTTTTGAAAAAATTTTCACGAACATTAATTGTCTCGCACAACGCGTCTCTGTGCAAAATGTCAGCTCGATTGGATCACGGGAAGTGGATTAAAAAACGACCGAAAGGTTTGCACGGTCGTAAGCAAGCACGCAAGCAAGCAAGCAAGCGAACTTAATATAAAGGATTTAAAAAATAAAAACAATAAAATCACGACGTTTCGGAAGCAACACAAGCTTCCGTCTTCAGGTGAAACTGTCACAGTAAAATATCTGTATCAAGTGGAGAAAGTCCCAAGAGGTACGGACCTTATATACTGGCCGCGAGAGAGGAGGAGTTGTGAGATGGTCAGTACTGCTGCTGGAACTGAGCCTTTGTAATGTAGATGGCATATGTAGATAAGCCAGCTAGGATTAAGCCGCCTTTTGTTATGCTGCTGGGTGGGTAAATTAATTAAATACGATTAAGAGAGAGAGAGAGTTCGTGTGGTGCTGCTGTTCCTTCTCCTCCTGCTGCTGCCTTGATGGAGCCAGACCACACCGGTTCACTACACGTCCCATGGTCTCTATGGGTCTCTACGTGTCTCTGTGTGTGTCTATGGTCTACTGTGAGGTCCATGGTCTCTATGGGTCTCTATGTGTCTCTGTGTGTCTATGGGTCTCTGTGTCTCTGTGTGTCTATGGGTCTCTACGTGTCTCTGTGTATGTCTATGGGTTCACTCCACTGCCCATGGTGTCTATGGTCTCTACGCGTCTCTGTGTGTGTCTATGGGTCTACTGTGTGGTCCATGGTCTCTATGGGTCTCTACGTGTCTCTGTGTGTCTCTATGGGTCTTTACGTGTCTCTGTGTGTGTATATGGGTTCACTCCACTGTCCATGGTCTCTATGGGTCTCTACGTGTCTCTGTGTGTGTCTATGGGTATCTATGGGTCTCTGTGTGTGTCTATGGGTTCACTCCACTGACCATGGTCTCTATGGGTCTCTACGTGTCTCTGTGTGTGTCTATGGGTCTCTATGTGTCTCTGTGTGTGTCTATGGGTCTATACGTGTCTCTGCGTGTGTCTATGGGTCTATACGTGTCTCTGTGTGTGTCTATGGGTCTCTATGTGTCTCTGTGTGTGTCTATGGGTCTATACGTGTCTCTGTGTGTGTCTATGGGTTCACGCCACTGCCCATGGTCTCTATGGGTCTCTACGTGTCTCTGTGTGTGTCTATGGGTCTATACGTGTCTCTGTGTGTGTCATGGCTTCATTCCACGACCCATGGTCTCTATGGGTCTCTACGTGTCTCTGTGTGTGTCTATGGGTTCACGACACGCCCATGGTCTCTATGGGTCTCTACGTGTCTCTGTGTGTGTCTATGGGTCTCTGTGCTCTGTGGTGTCTATGGGTCACTACACGGTCCATGGTCTCTATGGGTCTCTACGTGCTCTGTGGTGTCTATGGGTCTCTACGTGTCTTGTGTGTGTCTGTGGGTTCACTCCACGACCCATGGTCTCTATGGGTCTCTACGTGTCTCTGTGTGTGTCTATGGGTCTACTGTGTGGTCCATGGTCTCTATGGGTCTCTACGTGTCTCTGTGTGTATCTATGGGTCTCTACGTGTCTCTGTGTGTGTCTATGGGTTCACTACACGGTCCATGGTCTCTATGGGTCTCTACGTGTCTCTGTGTGTGTCTATGGGTCTCTACGTGTCTCTGTGTGTGTCTGTGGGTTCACTCCACGACCCATGGTCTCTATGGGTCTCTACGTGTCTCTGTGTGTGTCTATGGGTCTACTCCATGGCCTATGGTCTCTATAGGTCTCTACGTGTCTCTGTGTGTGTCTATGGGTTCACTCCACGGCCCACGGTCTCTGCGTTTATGGTTCTCTGTGTGAGTCCATTGGTCTCTATGTGAGTCTATGGCTCCCTGTGTGAGTCAATGGGTCTCTATGTCAGTCTTTGGGTCCCTGTGTGAGTCAATGGATCTCTAAATGAGTCCATGGTTCCTGTGTGAGTTAATTTGGTCTCTGTATTAGTCTATAATTCCCTGTGTGAATTCATGTGTCTCTGTGTGAGTCCATGGGTCTATGTGTGAGTCTATGGTCCCTTGTGTGAGTCCACAGGTCTCTATGTCAGTTTGTGGTTCTCTGTGTGAGTCCATGGTTTCTCTATGTGAGTTTATGGGTCTCTATATGAGTCTACGCTTCCCTGTACGAGTCAACTGGAAACTGTATGAGTCTATAGCTCCCTGCATGAGTCAATAGGTCTCTATGTGAGTCTATGGGTCCTTGTGTGAGTCCATTGGTCTCTACGTGAGTCTCCGGTTCCCTTTATGAGTCAATGGGTCTCTATGTGAGTCTACGGATCCCTGTATGAGTCCATGGGTCTCTACGTGAGTCTATGGATCCCTGTGTGAGTCAATGGGTATCTATGTGAGTCTACGGGTCCCTGTGTGAGTCAATGAGTCTCTATGTGAGTCTATGGATCCATGTGTGAGTTCATGGGTCTCTACGTGAGTCTCCGGTTCCAAGCGCGAGTCAATGGGTCTCTATGTGATCTAGGGATCCCTGTGAGTCAATGGGTCTCTATGTGAGTCTAGGGATCCCTGCATGAGTCAATGGGTCTCTATGTGAGTCTACGGATCCCTGTATGAGTCCATGGGTCTCTACGTGAGTCTATGGATCCCTGCGTGAGTCAATGGGTCTCTATGTGAGTCTACGGATCCCTGTATGAGTCCATGGGTCTCTACGTGAGTCTCCGGTTCCCAGCGCGAGTCAATGAGTCTCTATGTGATTCTATGGGTCCATGTGTGAGTCAATGGGTCTCTATGTGAGTCTAGGGATCCCAGCGTGAGTCAATGAGTCTATAGGTGAGTCTACGGGTCCCTGTGTGAGTCAATGAGTCTCTATGTGAGTCTCCGGTTCCCTGTGTGAGTCCATGGGTCTCTATGTGAGTCTAGGGATCCCTGTGTGAGTCCATGGGTCTCTATGTGAGTCTAGGGATCCCTGCGTGAGTCAATGGGTCTCTATATGAGTCTAGGGATCCCTGCGTGAGTCAATGGGTCTCTATGTGAGTCTAGGGATCCTGCGTGAGTCAATGGGTCTCTATGTGAGTCTAGGGATCCCTGCGCGAGTCAATGGGTCTCTATGTGAGTCTAGGGATCCCTGTGTGAGTCAATGGGTCTCTATGTGAGTCTAGGGATCCCTGCGTGAGTCAATGGGTCTCTATATGAGTCTAGGGATCCCTGCGTGAGTCAATGGGTCTCTATGTGAGTCTAGGGATCCTTGTGTGAGTCAATGGGTCTCTATGTAGTCTAGGGATCCCTGCGTGAGTCAATGGGTCTCTATGTGAGTCTACGGTTCCCTGTGTGAGTCAATGGGTCTCTATGTGAGTCTACGGATCCCTGCATGAGTCGATGGGTCTCTATGTGAGTCTAGGGATCCCTGTGTGAGTCAATGGGTCTCTATGTGAGTCTACGGTTCCTTTTATGAGTCAATGGTCTCTACGTGAGTCTCCGGTTCCCAGCGCGAGTCAATGAGTCTCTATGTGATCTAAGGATCCCTGTGTGAGTCAATGAGTCTCTATGTGAGTCTATGGATCCCTGTGTGAGTCAATGGGTCTCTATGTGAGTCTACGGGTCCATGTGTGAGTCCATGGGTCTCTACGTGAGTCTCCGGTTCCCTTTACGAGTCAATGGGTCTCTATGTGAGTCTAAGGATCCCTGTGTGAGTCAATGAGTCTCTATGTGAGTCTATGGATCCTTGTGTGAGTCAATGGGTCTCTATGTGAGTCTACGGGTCCTGTGTGAGTCTACGAGTGACCGTGCTGAGACCACCAACTCACTCCACACACACACAGAGACCACATCCACCCACCGGCCCTTCCCGGTTTAAACCACAGCCGGTAACGACTGCGACCCGGATTTGAACCCAAATGAACCTCAGCCCTGCCAGGTCAACGCCGTTGACCTCCGAGCAACTTTGCCCACTTCCCTCTCGCGATGGCAATTTGTGGTCTCAGCCAAATGAATCCCCGCTAATTTGTCACATGACGACGATGCAAAGCGGCAGCGAATCTGGCAAATTAATTAGTTTTAATGGGCGCTTTGTTCCCTTTTGAAGAAAATCCTTTTTAAAAAAAAAACATATAAGTGCCCTTTTGACCTCCACCAGGCCCGTCAACATTATTCACGATTACAGATATCGTGGTGCCCGCCGCCGCCGCTGTGTAGTAATGTCTATAATCATCATCATCATTGTCGTGTCGTGGATATAACGTGCTGTACCCTGCACAGAGTCCACTCGCCGTCGTAGAGACAGAGAGAGAGAGAGGGAGAAGGGGGATGACTCAGAGAGAGAGAGGAGGATTCAGAGGAAGGGACGACTCAAAGAGGACGACTGAGAAAAGAGAGGACGACTCAGAGAGAGAAGGACTCAGAGAGAGAGAGGACTACTCAGAGAGAGGACAACTCAGAGAGAGAACGTCTCAGAGAGAAAGGACGACTCAGAGAGAAAGGACGACTCAGAGAGAGAACGACTCAGAGAGAGAGAAGACGACTCAGAAAGAGAGGGAGAAGACCACTCAGAGAGAGAGGACGACTCAGAGAGAAAGAGGACGACTCAGAGAGAAAGGACGACTCTGAGGTGATAGTGGCGGCGGTGGTGGTGGTCGTGGTGGTAAAGCCACCGTTGGGCTGTCATTTGCGATTGCCACGGTCGCCTCTGACAAAGACGCTGCGTGGCTCAGCGGTGCCTTCAACTGGTAACAAATAAATAAAAAACTCCTTAATTTTTTTTTAAACCAACGGTTTTATAAACAACTTCGTTTAACTCGCGGTCGAGCAGTTCGTCAATGACGCCGGAGACACGCGGCGTTTTGACCTACACACACAAAAAAAATATATAATAATAAGGCGTCCATACAAAATGTTAATTGCTTTAAAGTAGCGAATTAATTGATGCATTGATGCCGACTTTGATAGAGGCACGCATCGTCACCTGGTCTGAGTCCGTGTGCTGAATGTGGAATTGATTGTACAACGGGAAGCGGACGAAATTATGATGACAAGATTTGACCACGACAAACAGATGAATCGAGTGAAATATAAACGGAGTGGTATCTCCTGTAATCTCTCATTTACTTGATACAGCTGTCGGGCTGTGACGGTTCCACCTGAAGACGGAAGCTTGTGTTGCCTCCGAAACGTCGTGATTTTTATTTTATTTTTATTATTTTTATTAATTTAAATGTTTCACCTACGTGACTTTACCGAAAAAACCAAGAATATGAATCCTTCAGAGAAAGCTTCAAATCTAGAATNANGTAGCATTATCATGAAAGTTTGACCGCTTAAGAGTTTCGATTAAATCTGACCGGACANCTTCTTGTGTTCTTTCGCTAAAGTCCGTAGGTATAAAACATATACTCACGTTTGCAACGCAAGGTCCTAGGTCTGTCAAATGGCTTGACGTCCCACCTGAGCGGCGTTTTGTGGCGAAACGTCGTAAATTATTTATATTATGTTATTCCTAAGTTTGCCTTTAGAGTTTCGTAGNTTTCCATTGAAACATTCTTGGTTTTTCGGAAAGCACGGAAGAATAATAAAAACGGCAAAACATAATAAAATCGAAAACGCCCACGACTTTGCGCCGTTAGCCTGTCTGTCGGAAAGACCTGTTCTTCACCTGAGGACGGCTGCTTGCGTTGTGGCCGAAACGTCGTGAGAATTATTTTATTATGTTTTTTATTTTTTATTATTTTATTGACTTCCCTACGTGACTTTACCGAAAGAACCACGAAGATGAATCCTGGCAGTCACGAAAGCTTTAAATCGAAAAATAAGGTTGAGTAATATCTCGCGTATATGTACAACACGTATCAGAATTTGAATCTGAAATGTTTTTTTTACAATTGCTTTGAAAAAGGGGGCATTACCCGAAACGTCGCTCTTATAATGTCGTTGCTGTTGTTGTTGACACGAGTAGAATTGTGTTTGGTGACCCATATACACACGCAAAGACAAAGATCCCCGTGTAGCCTTAACAGACTGTAGGGCAAGTGCTGTTAGCGAGCAACTATGAAGGCCGCAACGGTACACGAGGGGTGGGTGGCAGCACCCGCCCGACCGCCTTTGTCTCCCCAGTGGCGATGTTTACACACCGCACCAGGTACTCATTTGAGGCTGAGTCGACCTACGGGGAGGCCCGGGGCCGGTTCAGATAATCGTCATTGGTGTTGGCCGGGTCGCCGGGTTCGTAGCGCAGTGCGCTAACCGCTACACACCGCTCCCCACATATACACACACACACGCGTATGAATCTTATACCGTACAGATTTATAAAGCATCCAAGGCGCTCTGCAACAATTATATATATAGAGACAGCACAGGAGATTATAGTGGTTGAAATAATGAGTGGGGTTATTAAAAGTGGTGGCGTAGTTAAATACTGACGGTTAAGACAGGTGGGAGTGGTGGTAGGGTAGTGATAGTGATAGGGTAGTGATANGGGTAGGGGTAGTGATAGGGGTAGTGATAGGGTAGTGATAGGGGTTGGGGTAGTGATAGGGGTTGGGGTAGTGATAGGGGTAGTGATAGGGGTAGTGATAGGGGTAGTGATATGGGTAGTGATATGGTAGTGATAGGGGTAGTGATAGGGGTAGGGGTAGTGATAGGGTAGCTAAGGGAGGAGGATAGGGTAGTGATGGGGTAGGGGTTGGGGTAGTNACTAGTGATAGGGGTGGGGGTAGTGACAGGGGTAGTGATNGGGTAGTAGTGGTAGTGATAGGGTAGTGATGGTGATAGGGGTAGTGATAGTGATAGGATAGGATAGGGTAGGTAGTAGTGGTAGTGATAGGGATAGTGATAGGGGTAGGATAGGGGTAGTGATAGGGGTAGTGATAGTAGAGGTAGTGATAGGGGTAGTGATAGTGGTAGTGATAGGGTAGTGATAGGGTAGTGATAGGGGGTAGTGATTAGGGTAGTGATAGGGTAGTGATAGTGAGTGTANGGGTTAGTGATAGTGGTAGTGATAGGGGTAGTGATAGGGTAGTGATGTGTATGGGGGTAGTGATAGGGTAGTGATAGGGGGGGGTTAGTGNTAGGGAGGATGGTAGCTGGTAGTGATGGTAGTGATAGGGTAGTAGTGATAGGGTAGTGATAGTGATGGTAGTGATNGGATAGGTAGTGATNGTGATAGGGTAGTGATGGGTAGTAGGGTGGTGGGTGGTGATAGGGAGTGATAGGGGTAGTGATAGGGTAATGATAGGGTAGTGGTAGGTAGTGGTGTGTGGAGTGTAGGGTAGTGACAGGGTGTGATAGGGTAGTGAAGGGTAGTGATAGGGGGTAGTGATAGTGGTAGTGATGTTAGTGATAGGGTAGTGATAGGGTAGGATAGGGTAGTNGGGTAGTGATAGGGTAGTGATGGGTAGTGATAGGGTAGTGATAGGGTAGTGATAGGGTAGTGATAGGGTAGTGATAGTAGTGATAGGGTAGTGATAGGGTAGTGATGGGTAGTGATAGGGTAGTGATAGGGTAGTGATAGGGTAGTGATAGGGGTAGTGATGGGTAGTGATGGGTAGTGATAGGGGTAGTGATGGGTAGTGATGGGTAGTGATAGGGTAGTGATAGGGTAGTGATAGGGGTAGTGATAGTAGTGATAGGGTAGTGATGGTAGTGATGGGTAGTGATGGTAGTGATGGTAGTGATGGTAGTGATAGGGTAGTGATAGTGGGATNGGGTAGTGANGGTAGTGATGGTAGTGATGTGATAGGGTAGTGATGGTAGTGATAGGGTAGTGATAGTGATGGTGGTGATGGTGATAGGGTAGTGATGGTAGTGATAGGGTAATGATAGGGTAGTGGTAGGGTGTGGTGGGGGAGTGATAGGGGTAGTGATAGGGGTAGTGAAGGGTAGTGATAGGGGTGTGAAGGGTAGTGTAGGGGTAGTGATAGTGGTAGTGATAGGGTAGTGATAGGGTAGTGATAGGGGTAGTGATAGGGGTAGTGATAGGGTAGTGATAGGGGTAGTGATGGGTAGTGATAGGGTAGTGATAGGGTAGTGATAGGGTAGTGATAGGGTAGTGATAGTGGTAGTGATGGGTAGTGATAGGGTAGTGATAGTGGTAGTGATAGTGGTAGTGATAGGGTAGTGATGGGTAGTGATAGTGGTAGTGATAGTAGTGATAGGGTAGTGATAGGGTAGTGATAGNGGTAGTGATAGGGTAGTGATAGGGGGTTGGGGTAGTGATAGTGATAGGGTAGTGATAGGGGTAGTGATAGGGTAGTGATAGGGTAGTGATGGGGTAGTGATAGGGGTAGTGATGGGTAGTGATAGGGGTAGTGATAGGGTTGGGGTAGTGATAGGGTAGTGATGGGTAGTGATAGGGTAGTGATAGGGGTAGTGATAGGGTAGTGATAAGGGTAGTGATAAGGGGTAGTGATAGGGTAGTGATAGGGGTAGTGATAGGGTTNGGGTAGTTAGGGTAGTGATAGGGGTAGTGGTGGGTAGTGATAGGGTTGGGGGTAGTGATAGGGTAGTGATAGGGGTTGGGGAGTGGTAGGGGTAGTGATAGGGGTAGTGATAGGGGTAGTGATAGGGTTGGGGTAGTGATAGGGTAGTGATAGGGGTTGGGGTAGTGGTAGGGGTTGGGGTAGTGATAGGGTAGTGATAGGGGTAGTGATAGGGGTTGGGTAGTGATAGGGTAGTGATAGGGTAGTGGTAGGGGTAGTGATAGGGGTAGTGATAGGGTAGTGATAGGGGTATAGGGGTAGTGATAGGGGTAGTGGTAGGGGTAGTGATAGGGGTTGGGTAGTGATAGTAGGGGGTAGTGGTAGGGGTAGTGATAGGGGTAGTGATAGTGATAGGGGTAGTGATAGGGAAGTGATGGGGTAGTGACAGGGGTAGTGATAGGGGTAGTGATAGTGGTAGTGATAGGGGTAGTGACAGGGGTAGTGATAGTGGTAGTGATAGTGGTAGTGATAGGGGTAGTGATAGTGGTAGGGGTAGTTATAGNGGTAGTGATAGGGGTAGTGATAGGGTAGTGATAGTGGTAGTGATAGGGTAGTGATAGGGGTAGTGATAGGGTAGTGATAGTGGTAGTGATAGGGGTAGTGATAGGGGTAGTGATAGGGTAGTGATGGGGTAGTGATAGTGGTAGTGATAGGGGTAGTGATAGGGGTAGTGATAGGGGTAGTGATAGGGGTAGTGATAGGGTAGTGATAGGGGTAGTGATAGGGGTAATGATAGGGGTAGTGGTAGGGGTACTGGTAGGGTAGTGGTAGTGATGGGGTAGTGATAGGGTAGTGTAGTGGTAGTGAGGGGTAGGACAGGGTAGTGATAGGGGTAGTGATAGGGGTAGGGTAGTGATAGGGTAGTGATAGTGGTAGTGATAGTGGTAGTGATAGGGGTAGTGACAGGGTAGTGACAGGGGTAGTGATAGTGGTAGTGATAGGGGTAGTGATAGGGTAGTGATAGTGGTAGTGATAGTGGAGTGATAGGGGTAGTGATNGGGGTAGTGATAGGGTAGTGATAGGGTAGTGATAGGGTTGGGGTAGTGATAGTGATAGGGGTAGTGATAGGGGTTGGGGTAGTGATAGGTGTAGTGATAGGTGTAGTGATAGGGGTAGTGATAGGGTAGTGATAGGGGTAGTGATAGGGGTAGTGATAGGGGTTGGGTAGTGGTAGGGTAGTGATAGGGTTGGGGTAGTGATAGGGTAGTGATAGTNGGTAGTGGTAGGGGTTNGGGTAGTGATAGGGGTAGTGATAGGGGTTGGGGTAGTGATAGGGGTTGGGGTAGTGATAGGGGTAGTGATAGGGTTGGGTAGTGATATGGGTAGTGATAGGGGTAGTGATAGGGTTGGGTAGTGATATGGGTAGTGATAGGGGTAGTGATAGGGGTAGTGATAGGGGTTGGGGTAGTGATTGGGTAGTGATAGGGGTAGTGATAGGGGTAGTGATAGGGGTAGTGGTAGGGATAGTGATAGGGGTTGGGGTAGTGATAGGGGTAGTAATAGGGTAGTGATTGGGTAGGCCTGGCGGGAGCTGGGAGCATCAGTAGCAGCTCAGTGTTCACGGTGTAATTTATAATTGACAAACAATCATCATGAAACCCGGGCACCTACCCCTGAGCTACCTGGGGGACCTCTACTTTTCCTCTTCTTTGCCCAGCTCCACGGTGGCAGGATACGGGCGGGGAGCGGTGGTGCAGCGGTTAGCGAACCCCGGGGGGGGGGGGGGGCGGGTAGTGGCAAGCCGAGTTCGATTCCCGCTCACGGCCACCCTCAACACCACCAGTGACGATCGCCTGAACCGGACCCCTCTAGGTCGACTCAGCCTTAAACGAGCAACCCAGTACAGTGTGCGGAGTAAAATCCGTCGCCCCCACTTCGGGGAAGACAAAGGCGGCCGGCGCGCGTGGTGCTGGCTACCCCCCCCCCCCCACCAGCCCCCCCCCCAATTATCACACCGCCCCTCCAAATATCTCACCCCCTCCAATTATCTCCCGGCTTCCCCAAATGATCTCACCCCCCCCCCTCCAATCGAGGCGCTGAGTGTGGTGGGCACGGCGTCGCTGGGCATGGCACTGACATGCCCCCCACCACCATCAACACCAACACCACCAAGACCACCACCAACACCACCAACAACACCAACACCACCAACACCACCATCAACACCACCACCACCCACACCACCATCAACACCAACACCACCAAGACCACCACCAACACCACCAACAACACCAACACCACCAACACCACCAACACCACCAACACACCACCACACCAACACCACCATCAACACCACCACCACCACCAACATCACCACCAACACCACCACCAACACCACCAACAACACCAACACCACCAACACCACACATCAACACCACCACCACCAACACCACCACCACCACCAACACCACCAACACCACCAACACCACNATCAACACCACCACCACCAACACCAACCAACACCACCACCAACACACACCAACACCACCAACATCACCACCACCACCAACACCACCACCACTACACACTCATCAACACCACCACCAACACCACCACCAACACCACCACCAACACCACCACCACACCACCATCACCACCACCACCAACACCACCATCACCACCACCAACACCACCACCAACACCACTAGCATCAACACCACCACCAACACCACCACCAACACCACCACCAACACCACCACCACCACCAACACCACCATCAACACCACCACCACACCACCACCAACACCACCACACCAACACCACCACCACCAACACCACCANCAACACCACCACCAACACCACCAACACCACCACCAACATCACCAACACCACCAACACCAACATCACCAACACCACCAACACCACCACCAATATCACCACCAACACCACCAACATCACCACCAACACCACGCATCAACACCACCACCAACACCACCACCAACACCACCACCAACACCACCACCAACACCACCAACACCACCACCACACACCACTCATCAACACCACCACCAACACCACCACAACACCACCACCAACACCACCAACACCACCAACACCACCACCACCAACACCATCAACACCACCAAGACCACCACTAACACCACCACCACCAACACCACCAACACCACCACCACCAACACCACCACCAACACCACCACCAACACCCCTCGCCGTCACCCTAATTGAGCCCCCCCCTCTTGTCCGAGGTAACTCTGCATGCAATCGGTTTGCGTGCGCTTCTCCGACCGGAACGGTTTCATTAAGCGGTGGGGGGAGAAGTGGTGGGGAGGGTGGGGGGAGGTGGTGGGGAGGGGAGAGGTGGTGGGGAGGGGGGGGAGGTGTGGAGGGGGGTGGTGGGAGGGGGAGAGGTGGTGGGGAGGGGGGGGAGGTGGTGGGGAGGGGGGGGAGTGTGGAGGGGGGTGGTGGGGAGGGGGAGAGGTGGTGGGAGGGGGGGGAGGTGGTGGGAGGGGGGAGGTGGTGGGGAGGGGGAGAGGTGGTGGGGAGAGGGGTGGAGGTGGTGGGGAGGGGGGAGAGGTGGTGGGAGGGGGAGAGGTGGTGGGGAGGGGGGGAGGTGGTGGGGAGGGGGAGAGGTGGTGGGGAGGGGGGGAGGTGGTGGGGAGAGGGTGGAGTGGTGGGGAGGGGGGGAGAGGTGGTGGGGAGGGGAGAGGTGGTGGGAGGAGGAGGGGGAGGGGGAGAGGTGGTGGGGAGGGGGAGAGGTGGTGGGGAGGGGGGGAGGTGGTGGGAGGGGGAGAGGTGGTGGGGAGGGGGGGGAGGTGGTGGGGAGGGGTGGAGGTGGTGGGAGGGGGGAGAGGTGGTGGGAGGGGGAGAGGTGGTGGGGAGGAGGAGGGGAGGGGGGGAGAGGTGGTGGGGANGGGGAGAGGTGGTGGGGGGGGGGGGAGTGGTNGGGAGGGGGGAGAGGTGGTGGGGAGGGGGAGAGGTGGTGGGGAGAGGGGGAGGTGGTNGGGAGGGGGGGGGGGGGGGAGAGGTGGTGGGGAGGGGAGAGTGGTGGGAGGGTGGGGGAGGTGGTGGGGAGGGTGGGGGAGTGGTGGGGAGGGGGGGAGAGGAGGAGGGGGGGGTGTTTCACGGCTACCTGTTGCTAGCTGCTGTTGTTACACCCCAAGACGCAGGCACAGACAAAGGTCACCCTAGCAGCCTTCAACACAAGCTGCCCGTAGGCCAAGTGCTGTTGCACACAGAGCGATGTTTTATTTTTAATTCGCCAGGTGTAAGCCCCCCCCCCCCCCCCCCCACTGAGCTACCACGTGACCCTCTCTGTTTCAGTAGCGACCTCCTTGACCCTCGCGAGCGACAGCCGCTTGCAGATCGTCGCCGTCGTTTGGAAATTTACTGCAGCGGCGAAATCATTCGACACGGCGGTGGTGTTGATCCGAAACGTCGAGGGGGGAGGGAGAGCGGGGGTGGAGCGCAAGACCCCGAGAAAAATCATCGCGACCACGGAAGAGAGAGAGACGCAAATTCCAAATGATGGACTTCTTTCGCACCGTACGTAGCCAACGGTTGCTAATCGGAGGATGGGTGAGTGTGTGGGTGAGTGACTGTGTGAGTGGGTGAGTGACTGTGTGAGTGGGTGAGTGACTGTGTGAGTGAGCGAGTGACTGTATGAGTGGGTGAGTGACTGTGTGAGTGGGTGAGTGACTGTGTGAGTGGTGAGTGACTGTGTGTGTGGGTGAGTGACTGTGGTGAGTGGGTGAGTGACTGTGTGTGTGGGTGAGTGNCTGTGTGAGTGGGTGAGTGACTGTGTGTGGGTGAGTGACTGTGTGAGTGGGTGAGTGACTGTGTGAGTGACTGTGTGAGTGAGTGGTTGAGTGTGTGGGTGAGTGAGTGACTGTGTGTGTGGGTGAGTGACTGTGTGAGTGGGTGAGTGACTGTGTGAGTGAGTGGGTGAGTGTGTGAGTGGGTGAGTGACTGTGTGAGTGGGTGAGTGACTGTGTGAGTGAGTGGGTGAGTGACTGTGTGAGTGAGTGAGTGTGTGGGTGAGTGAGTGACTGTGTGTGTGGGTGAGTGACTGTGTGAGTGGGTGAGTGACTGTGTGAGTGAGCGAGTGACTGTATGAGTGGGTGAGTGACTGTGTGAGTGGGTGAGTGACTGTGTGAGTGGGTGAGTGACTGTGTGTGGGTGAGTGACTGTGTGAGTGGGTGAGTGACTGTGTGTGTGGGTGAGTGACTGTGTGAGTGGGTGAGTGACTGTGTGTGTGTGGGTGAGTGACTGTGTGAGTGGGTGAGTGACTGTGTGAGTGACTGTGTGAGTGAGTGGTTGAGTGTGTGGGTGAGTGAGTGACTGTGTGTGTGGGTGAGTGACTGTGTGAGTGGGTGAGTGACTGTGTGAGTGAGTGGGTGAGTGTGTGAGTGGGTGAGTGACTGTGTGAGTGGGTGAGTGACTGTGTGAGTGAGTGGGTGAGTGACTGTGTGAGTGAGTGAGTGTGTGGGTGAGTGAGTGACTGTGTGTGGGTGAGTGACTGTGTGTGGGTGAGTGACTGTGTGAGTGGGTGAGTGACTGTGTGAGTGGGTGAGTGACTATGTGAGTGGGTGAGTGGGTGAGTGACNGCGTGAGTGTGTGAGTGACTGTGTGGGTGACTGTGTGAGTGAGTGACTGTGTGAGTGTGTGAGTGACTGTGTGAGTGTGTGAGTGACTGTGTGAGTGGGTGAGTGAGTGAACTTCTTTCGCACCGTACTCAGCCAACCGTTGTCCATCGGAGATGGGAGGAGTTGTCAACGTAAGCGGCTTGACATCGGGTGGTGTTGCGGTTCCCTTTGTCTCCACCAGCGCTGACGTTTTACACGCACCGCACACAGACAAAGATACCCCCCGTGTAGCCTTTAAATAGCCAGCGTCCACCTTTGAAGGGCGGCACGGCACGGAAGTTGCTTGATGGAAAAACAAAAACAATAATCAATCACCACGCGCGGCCGTCTTTGTCTTCCCCCCCCCCAACACCCGCCACCGACGATGTTCATTGCACCTGGCGCTCATTTTAAAAGGTTCGAGATCAGGAAACCTATAATTATCAACCTATAATCGCACACGAAACGCGCACTCGGTGCAAGAACAAAAAAAACATGTTATTCTGGCCTGGACTTTTGCAGCTGTTCTAGACTAATTTCATGTGCCGATTCAAAATCTGATCTCAGATTTGCTCTAACGCATCTCATTGTTATGCTATCGGCATACCCCATTTTCGTTGATTTTACCCGAAATTAACTCTGTCACTTATGATTGCAAGTTGTTGCGAGTCAGTAACTGCTTTAGTGTTTAAATACGGTGCTGTATTTTTAGGATGGTGTTTATAATATCATTTTATGTAGATAAATATGGTGCTGTATTTTTAGGATAGTGTGTTTATAATATAATTTCATGTAGATATCACATTTATTTAATATTTTTCTTCTGCAGTTTTTATAGAAAATGCAATATTTGACATCTCAAAAACTTAATGTTATAGACAAAAACCGATACCAGATTTGGAATCAGCACCAGGTACTCATTTGAAGCTGAGTCGACCTAGGGGAGGCCCAAGACCGGTTCAAATAACACTGGTCAACTAAAAAAAAACATGTTTTTCTGGCCTGGACTTTTGCAGCTGTTCTAGACTAATTGCAGGGTGCCGATTCCAAATCTGATCTCAGATTTGCTCCATCACATCTCATTTTTACGCTATCGGCATACTCCATTTTCATTGATTTTACCCGAAATTAACTCTGTCACTTATGATTGCACATTGTTGCGAGTCAGTGACTGCTTTAGTGTTAAAATACGGTTGCTGCATTTTTAGCATAGTGCGTTTATAATATAATTTTACGTAGATATCCACATTTATTTAATACTTTTCTTCCGCAGTTTTTATTGAAAGTGCAATATTTGATATCTCAAAAACCTGATGTGATAGACAAAAACTGATGCCACATTTGGAATCAGCACCCCCAAAATTACCTTAAACCCGTTGGGAATACCTTATTCTAGAAAAAGTGTGTT
The DNA here is from genome assembly GCA_018977245.1 of Lethenteron camtschaticum. Lineage (NCBI taxonomy): Eukaryota > Metazoa > Chordata > Hyperoartia > Petromyzontiformes > Petromyzontidae > Lethenteron > Lethenteron camtschaticum. The sequence continues at coordinate 1,567,350 of MU249629.1, forward strand.
GACCAGTGTTATAATCTCCCTCGCCGTCGCCTCGACGGACTGCCCGGGGAGCAGGTGCCCTGCGAAGACGACGTCACGGCACGGACCCACCCTTTGCTTCGTGCCGGGTAACGCTCCTGTTCAGGCTGAGCTGACCCACGGGAGGTCCCGGTTCGGTGTCCGACAGCGATTTTGGACAGAGTGTCGGGGCAGGCGTCGTAGAGACTGTGGGAGGGTGGGGGGTGGAGTGTCCATCATCAGCGGCGATGTTTACACACCGCACCAGGCACTCATTCAGGCTGAGTCGACCTAGGGGAGGGCCAGGCCCGCAGTTCAGATAATCGTCAATGGTGTTGGTGGCCGCGAGCGGGAATCGAACCCGGGTGGCCGGGTTCGTAGCGCTAACCCTGCACCACCGCTCGTGTTACAATACAAAGATCCCCGTGTAGCCTTAACTGGCTGATGGGGCAAGTGGTGTTAGTGAGCGCCTATGAAGGCCGGCACGGTACACGAGGAGGTGGGTGGTCATCACCATGCCCGGCCGCCTTTGTCTCCCCAGTGACGATGTTTACACACCGAACCAGGCACTCATTTGAGGCTGAGTCGACCTAGGGGAGGCCCAAGACCGGTTCAAATAATCGTCACTGGTGTTGGACGTGAGCTGGAATTGAACTCGGGTCGCCGGGTTCATAGCGCAGCGCGCTGACCGCTACACTGCCGCTCCACACAAACACACACTCACTGACACTCACTCACACTTACACTCACAGACTCACACTCACTCATTCACACACTCACTCACACTCACTTACAGACTCACACTCACTCTCATTCATACACTCACAAACACTGACACTCACACTCACAGACTCACACTCACTCACACTCACCCATTCACACTCACTCACAAACACACACACTCACTGACACTCACACTCACCCATTCACACTCACTCACACTCACACACTCACTGACACTCACTCACACAGACTCACCCACACTCACACTCACTCATTCATACACTCACTCACACTCACTCACACTCACTCACACTCACTCACACTCACTCATTCATACACACACTCACTCACACTCACTCATTCATACACTCACTCACACTCACTCACTCACACAGACTCACACTCACTCATTGACACACTCACTCACACTCACTCACACTCACAGACTCACACTCACTCATTCACACACTCACTCACACTCACTCACAACGATATCTATGGGATACCTTTTTTTTGGCACTATCAAAAAATTATTTAAAAAATACGAATTGGGATTTAAACCTTTCCGGCGATTACAAGGGAGTTGTGTCAAGATGTTCAACACACTAAAATAGAAACCTTTTTGCAAGGAATCAAAGTACGGCATTAACCCACATATTCGTGGCAAAGCATACAAACGAACGTGCCTCTGATACTGGTAGAAACCTCCTGGTTACACCAGCCCACGGGGGATTATTGTGTCCGTCCATCGTGCAGGGAGGGGCTGGGTGGGAGGGAGGGGCTGGGTGGGAGAGGAGGGTGGGAGGGCTGGGTGGAAGGGGAGGGCTGGGTGGGAGGGGAGGGCGGAGAGGGGCTGGGTGGGGAGGGAGGGTGGGAAGGGCTGGGTGGAGAGGGTGGGGGTGGAGGGAGGGGTGTGGCTCGGTGGGAGGGGCTGTCACCCGTGGTGCCCTTATAAAACTCAACGTTTAACCTACTCACGCCGGCTTGTGCCCGCCCTCACAGTCGGCCATATTTGCGGAATACACCACGCCGCCGTTGACCCTGCAGGCCATTGACCGAGCAACCCAACGTTCCTACCAGCTCCCTCCGCAGGAATGTGTTTATATTTGATGCATTGTCCTTGAAACTGATTCGTCTACGACAGAGACAGCAGCAGCCTTCTTCACGTACTAGTCTCACCACCAGTGTCACACCAGAGGACGCCAAAAGGCGAACAGTCCGTAGACAATGTGAGTATGAAACTATTTATTATTGTAATTATCTATTTATAGCTCGACTCGAGCAGTTACATCTACGGGATACGTGTTTGCAAAGTCTCAAAAATGATGAAAAATAAGAATTCGTTTTTTTTTCTTCCGCCTTTTCTCGCAATAAAACAGGGGCGGTACGATCTAATGCCACAGCCACACAGCCCAAAGATATGCAAGTATCAGCGTATTTATAGCTCGGCTAGTAACAGATACATCTATGGGATGCGTCTTTGACAAGTATGAAAAAATGATGAAAAATAAGAATGAGGTTTGGTATTTTTTTTTACTTTCTGGCTCTCACCCAGATACGACACACAGAGAGAGAGATATAAAAAAAGGCAATTTCACTTTGGAAGAATTGTGAGTTACTTAAACCTCTCGAGCGAACGGCGGAGGCGGACGCACTGCGATACAAATTTAGTTCAAGGCAGAGGTCGCAAACGGGTTTGATTCCTTACCGTACCCGTACCCGGCCGCACCAAGGTCGAAACGGGTACCCGTACCCGACCCAATACCCCGGCCGGGTAGGGTAGGGTACGGGTACCCGATTGCGACTCTGGGATGAAGCCACGTTGCAGGCGCGGGTGGGTTGATTCTAGGAATTTGAATTGTGAGAAGAGACAAGACGTTGGGAAATGAGTGACAAACCAGTGACTCACGGCCTACCCGTACCCGTACCCGGCCGGGTACGGGTAGCCGGGTATCGGTAGGGTACGGGTATCGGTACCGGTTGCGACCTCTGGTTCAGAGGACTCAGACTCAAATGCGCTGCTGCTGCTCTTGATACATGCACGCAAACCTTCGNTAAACCATCCGTACTATCCCGGAACCGCCTTTCCGAGTGACGATGTTTACACACCACCAGGCATCATTTGAGCTGAGTCGACCTAGGGAGGGCCCAAGACCGGTTCAAATAATTGTCACTGGTGTTGGCGTGAGCTGGAATTGAACTCGAGTGGCCGGGTTCATAGCGCAGCGTGCTGACCGCTACACTATCCTCNACACAAACACATCATGACACTCACTCACATCAGCTCACACTCACTCACATCACATCCTCACACTNACACACTCACTCATCACATNACACTCACATCCTCANNNANTNACTCACTCACTCACACACTCATCCACTCACACTTNACACCACACAGACTCACACACACCATCATCATCCTCACTCCGTCCATCCATCCAGACAAAGATAAAGATCCCCTGATACTAACAGGCATNGGGGCACATNCTGTTACGAGCACCATGAGCCGGAACTCACAGGGGGTGGGTGGCCACACACGCCCACCGCCCTTGTCTCCCAATGTTTACACACCGCACATACTCATTGAGGCATCCAGGGCCCACTCAGATAATTGTCAACATGACGGGAATCACCCTCGCTCAANCGCANCGCGCTAACTCACACACCGCTCCCAACTCACNCCGACTCACACTCCTCGCATATTCACACACTCACTCACACTCACTCACACACCCATCTCACACTCCTGGCACTCTCCTACACCACTCTCCACATCATGACCACATCAGCACACTCACACATCACAGATCCTCACACNCANTCACANTCCTCACCTCACTGNCATCTNACGACANTNAACTCTACTCAGCCACACTCACCACCACTATAACTCACTCACACACATACACTCANTCCCATCCTCACACNCACTCACCACTCATCACACTCACTCACACTCCAATCNCACACTCCTCCACTCTCCACTCACCTCACNCCNCTCACAGTACNCTCCTCACACANACTCACCGACACTNACACACTCATACACTCCTCACTCACATCACTCACACACCACCTTATCCTCACTACATACATCACACTCACATGACATCATCACAGACTCACACTCACTCACCATCACACCACTCACTCACAAACACACACCGCTCCGTCACCAGTCACACTCACACTCAACCATCACCTCACTGACACATACCAGCTCCACAAACACATTCACACATCACAGGTCTCACTCATAACACCACACTCACTGCACTCATAGACTCACACTCACCATCATCACTCACTCACTCACACTCACCATACAACAACACTCACTGCACTNACCCTCATCACACACTCACCACAATCATGGCCCAATGGAGTTNCCCTCCTCCTACATCTGTGGGCTCTTCCGCCGCGCAAGTCATGCAGCTGCTTCAAAAATATGTGAACACTTACATGGGACTATCGTTTTTAATGGTTAAAAAATTAACGTAAAAACAAAGTTTTTCATATAAACCTTTCGTGGCGGCAGAGCTTCCTCTGCTTGGTTCTATGGGTAAAGCCACTTAGAAGGTAATTAATATAATCCTAAAAAGTGTAAAAGAACCAAAATTTTCACGNAAATAAATTGCACGCACAATCTGTCAAAATCAGCTGTTGGATCACGGGAAGAAAAAACGACCGAAAGATTTGCACGGTCGTAAGCAAGCAAGCAAGCGAACTTAATATAAAGGATTTAAAAGAACGTAACTGTACCGAAACATGATAACAAATGTGTTTTGATTTAAAGCTTTCGCGACTGCAGGGATTCATATTCTTCGTTCTTTTGGTAAAGCACATAGAAGGGAAATAATAAAATAATAAAAATATAAAACAAAAAAATTTCTCACGTTTCGACTGCAACACAATCAATCATCATCAGGTGTGAAATNCACCGGAAGAAATTGAAAAAAAGGTTTTTTCAAATTTTTATTGTTTTATATTTTATTACTTTATTATTTCCCTTCTACGTGACTTTACCGAAATAACCAAGAATATCAAATGCGATGTTAATAGCTTCAACATGTTCGCTCGTTGTCCAGGTGTTGTTTGCGAATTCTCAGTAGTGTTCACATTTTTTTGAAGCATCCTGCACACAGGCTTGTTTAAAAAGGACCCAATTTCAAAGCAGTTTATTTCATGATGGCAACGTGTTACAATTGCACGAAAAGTTACAAACGGTTTAATGAGTTATCAAGTTTTACTAACCATTTTATAAATGCTCTATGTGCCCTCCACCTGCTCTAAGGACACATCGAGAGTTAATGAGTTAACGATGACGTTACCCTGCTGCTGCTGCTCTATATAAGAACGGGAGACACAGCAAAGCCTCAACATTCTGGCGAATTGCCCGATGATGCTGGATGCGAAACGTCGTACTCAAATTGTAAATTGTTGTGGTTTCACGCTTCAACACACCGGTGGGCTAAAGCAGTGAACTAATTGTCTTTTGTCAACGTGACACTTTTTACTGATTGGCCGTGTCGGGTGGTGGAGGGTTACGACACATTTATAAATAACGCGGCGATCTAAACCCAAAAACGTTGATTATGAATAATATTGGTCGCGAAAGCCTCCCGCGTGTTAAACTGATCGCAACGATAGTTGAATTCGTCCAAACGCCTCTCAAGGGAATGACTTTCACTGAAGTCACCGCTGCCGTGATTATGTTTTTGAGGTCATCCAAATCAGTCGCTAATGTGGCACAAAAAAACCACGGTCTTTTGTGCCACAATGCTCTTTGACATTGTCGGATCAATGCCAAAACGCCGTTGAAACGCACGCTTGCACAGCAATTACGGACTCAAGTCTTGCTGAACTGCAGAACGCAGAACGCCACCTGTGTTAAGGGGTCGCAATCTTGCGAATGACTGAGGCTCGGGCAGTTTGTGTGCTGGGAGAGGCATCTTGCGGTGATCATTGTGAAAATTCTAGATTTGAAGCTTTTGTGACTGCAAGGATTCATACTGTTAGGTTTTTTTCGGTAAAGTCACGGTGTAGGTAAAAAATAAAATTAAAGTTAATAAGAGTAATAATGGAAATAAAATAAAATAATAAATCCGTCATCAGGTGATGATGACGGATACTTGTGTTGCCTCCGAAACGTCGTGATTTTTATTTTATTTCCATTATTACTTTTATTAACTTTTAATTGTATCTTTTTACGGTCAGGAGTCGAACTTGGATGGCGCAGAGAAGTGACCGGGAGCAGTTGGCTTATTTTTGTTTTTTGCGTTGGCCTTTGATGAAAATACACAACTTGGGACAATCCCCGTCGCATGCGAAACGTCGCAGTCAACGAGTCGGATTTTGCGGCGCTGGATATTAGTTTATAGGCGGCGGGGTCTGTCACCGTTTTACGCGCTTAAGTGCCGCAATTTATCTCTCTCTCTCCTCCTCCTCCTTCTTTGATAAACTTTCATTACCGCTAAGGCGCCGTGCAAATGGGGCGACTGTAAATTAACGAGCGGGGCGACATTTCCTCGCCGTTTATGCGAATTCACTTCTCTCCCACCACCCCCACAATAATAATACTACGTGAGAGGGATAGAGAGAGTGAGCGAGAGAGCGAGCGAGAGAGTGAGCGAGAGAGTGAGCGGGAGAGTGAGCGAGAGAGTGAGCGAGAGAAAGTGAGCGAGAGAGTGAGCGAGAGTGTGAGCGAGAGAGTGAGCGAGAGGGTGAGCGGGAGAGAGTGACCGAGAGAGTGAGCGAGAGAGTGAGCGGAGAGTGAGCGGAGAGTGAGCGAGAGAATGAGCGAAGAGTGAGCGAGAGAGTGACCGAGAGGTGAGCGAGAGAGTGAGCGGAGAGTGAGCGGAGAGTGAGCGAGAGAATGAGCGAAAGAGTGAGCGAGAGAGTGAGCGAGAGAGTGAGCGAGAGAGTGAGCGGAGAGTGAGCGAGAGAGTGAGCGAGAGAGAGAGCGAGCGAGTGAGCGAGAGAGTGAGCGAGAGGGTGAGCAAGAGGGTGAGCGAGAGAGTGACGAGAGAGTGAGCGAGAGGGTGAGCGAGAGGGTGAGCGAGAGAGTGAGCGAGAGAGAGAGCGAGCGAGTGAGCGAGAGAGTGAGTGAGCGAGTGAGAGAGAGAGTGACCGAGAGAGTGAGCGAGTGACCGAGAGAGTGAGCGAGAGAGTGAGCGCGAGAGAGAGTGAGCGAGTGAGCGAGAGAGTGAGCGGGAGAGAGAGTGAGCGAGAGGTGAGAGAGAGAGAGCGAGCGAGTGAGCGAGAGAGTGACCGAGAGAGTGAGCGAGAGAGTGAGCGAGAGAGTGAGCGAGAGAGTGAGCGACGGAGTGAGCGAGAGAGTGAGCGAGAGAGTGAGCGAGAGAGTGAGCGAGAGAGTGAGCGAGAGAGTGAGCGAGAGAGTGACCGAGAGTGACCGAGAGAGTGAGCGAGAGAGTGACCGAGAGAGTGAGCGAGAGAGTGAGCGAGGAGTGAGCGAGAGAGTGAGCGAGAGAGTGACCGAGAGAGTGAGCGAGAGAGTGAGCGAGAGAGTGAGCGAGGGAGTGAGCGAGGGAGTGACCGAGAGAGTGAGAGAGTGAGCGAGGGAGTGAGCGAGTGAGCGAGAGAGTGAGCGAGAGAGTGACCGAGCGAGTGAGCGAGAGAGTGAGAGAGAGTGAGCGAGAGGTGAGCGAGGGAGTGACCGAGAGAGTGAGCGAGAGAGTGAGCGAGGGAGTGAGCGAGTGAGCGAGCGATAGAGAGTGAGCGAGAGAGTGAGCGAGAGAGTGACCGAGAGAGTGACCGAGAGAGTGAGCGAGAGAGTGAGCGAGTGAGCGAGGAGTGAGCGAGAGAGTGAGCGAGGGAGTGAGCGAGAGAGTGAGCGAGTGAGTGAGCGAGAGAGTGAGCGAGAGAGTGACCGAGGAAGTGACGAGAGAGGGACCGAGAGAGTGAGCGAGAGAGTGAGCGAGAGAGTGAGCGAGAGAGTGAGCGGAGAGAGTGAGCGAGAGAGTGAGCGAGAGAGTGACCGAGGAAGTGACCGAGAGAGTGACCGAGAGAGAGTGACCGAGAGAGTGAGCTAGAGAGTGAGCGAGGGAGTGAGCGAGAGAGTGAGCGAGAGAGTGAGCGAGAGAGTGAGCGAGAGAGTGAGCGAGAGAGTGAGCGAGAGAGTGACCAAGAGAGTGAGCGAGAGAGTGAGAGAGAGCGAGAGAGTGAGCGAGAGAGTGAGCGAGAGAGTGACCGAGAGAGTGAGCGAGAGAGTGAGCGAGTGACCGAGAGAGTGACCGAGAGAGTGACGAGAGAGTGAGCGAGAGAGTGAGCGATAGAGTGAGCGAGAGAGTGANAGAGAGAGTGACCGAGAGAGTGAGCGAGAGAGTGAGAGAGAGAGTGACCGAGAGAGTGAGCGAGAGAGTGAGAGAGAGTGACCGAGAGAGTGACCGAGAGAGTGAGAGAGAGAGTGACGAGAGAGTGAGCGAGAGAGTGAGAGAGAGAGTGACCGAAAGAGTGAGCGAGAGAGTGAGCGAGTGACCGAGAGAGTGAGCGAGAGAGTGAGCGAGTGACCGACCGAGAGAGAGTGACCGAGAGAGTGAGTGAGCGAGAGAGTGAGCGAGTGACCGAGAGAGTGAGCGAGTGAGCGAGTGACCGAGTGACCGAGAGAGCGAGTGAGCGAGAGAGTGAGCGAGTGACCGAGTGACCGAGAGAGTNACCGAGAGAGTGACGAGTGACCGAGAGAGTGAGCGGAGAGAGTGAGCGAGAGAGTGAGCGAGAGAGTGACGACGAGAGAGTGAGCGAGAGAGTGAGCGAGTGACCGAGAGAGTGAGCGAGAGAGTGAGCGAGAGAGTGAGCGAGTGACCGAGCGAGAGAGTGACGAGAGAGTGACCGAGAGAGTGAGAGAGAGTGACGAGAGAGTGAGCGAGTGACCCGAGAGAGAGCGAGAGAGTGAGCGAGAGAGTGAGCGAGAGAGTGAGCGAGTGACCGAGAGAGTGAGCGAGTGAGCGAGAGAGTGAGAGTGACCGACCGAGAGAGAGTGAGAGTGAGCGAGAGAGTGAGCGAGAGAGTGAGCGAGTGAGTGAGCGAGAGAGTGAGCGAGTGAGCGAGCGAGAGAGTGAGCGAGAGAGTGGTGGGGGTTCACATAAAGCAAAGTTAAAATTTTTTTTTACAAAAATTACGAAATGATGAACGAAGCAAAGTGCGACTACACCGAGCATCTTCTTGTTTCCTCTGATCGTAAGAAAAAAAGATATAGAGAGATGAAACGTCGCGTGCGTGTTTGTTAATTCTATCTCTTCTTTGGTTCTTTCGGTAAAGTCACGTATAAAGATAAAATAATAAATTAAATAATAGCACACGACGTTTCGATTGCAACACAAGCAATCATCGTCATCAGGTATAAATGAAATAGCGACAAAAATCTAACCACAAAACTATAGACAGACATATAAGCAGACAGATATCACCAAGATACATAGAGAGAGTAACACAGGCACAGAGAGGGGATCGTCTCTGTGGGGTCTATAGAAGGCCTCGCCACAGAGACGATCTCCCTCTCTGTACCTGTGTTACTCTCTCTCTCTGTGTATCTTGGTGATATCTGTCTGCTTATATGTCTGTCTATAGTTTTCTGGTTAGATTGTTGTTGCTATTTCATTATACCTGATGATGATTGCTTGTGTTGCAATCAAACGTCGTAGTATGCTATTATTTAATTTATTATTTTATCTTTATACGTGACTTTACCCAAAGAACCAAGAATAATTCCTGCAGTCACGAAAGCTCCAAATTAAAATTCTCTCTCTCTCTTCGTGATTCACGCCGCAGCGAACGTGTGCTCGTCAAAGCCGCGAGCGAAGAGAATCGGTCGGTCACCACGAGGCCCGCGAGACGGCGATGGGGACTTTGGCCGTTCCCGACCCTCGGAAGCACAGCAGATGAACTTCGCAGCGGAGGAATCCGATGAGCTATGAAGCTCTTTGTCGTTTTAAATCCTTTATATTAAGTTCGCTTGCTTGCGTGCTTGCTTGCTTGCTTACGACCGTGCAAATCTTTTGGTCGTTTTTAACCCACTTCCCTTGATCCAATCGAGCTGACATTTTGCACACAGACTCGTTGTGCGAGACAATTAATGTTCGTGAANTTTTTTTTCCAAAATTTGATACTGTTTAGGGAAAACAAATTAAATATTTAATTACCAATTGCTTAGATGGCAGCCATCTCAAGCCAGAGGACGAGAGGACTCTAGCCGCCACGCATATAAAGGATTTATAGTGAAAAACTTTATTTTTACGGGTTATTTAACCCACTTCCCGTGATCCAATCGAGCTGACATTTTCCACACAGACTCGTTGTGCGTGACAATTAATTTTCGTGAAAAAAAAATCCTAAATTTTACACTGTTTAGGGAAAACAAATTAAATATTTAATTACCAATTGCTTAATGCTGGCAGACAATCATCTGACCCATAGGTGGCAGCAATCTCAAGCCAGAGGACGAGAGGACTCTAGCAGCCACGCATATAAAGGATTTAGAGTGAAAAACTTTGTTTTAACTGGTTATACTTATTTTGGGTCACAGACGGGGGAGAGAGAGAGACACACGGGCGGGTTAGAGAACACATGCCGCTGAAATGACATCGCGTTTCGCCTCATCCAGCAGCGGACAGGTCATGGTGATGGTGGTGATGATGATGATGCAGACACGGAGAGGCAGAAGAGAAACACGTCAACAAACAAAGACAAAGATCCCCGTATAGCCTTCACAGACTGTTGGGGCAAGTGCAATCCTAGCGAGCAGCCGTGATGAATGGCATCACACGTGTACACACACACAAAGACAAAGATCCCCGTATAGCCTTCACATACTGTTGGGGCAAGTGCAATCCTAGCGAGCAGCCGTGATGAATGGCATCACACGTGTACACACACACAAACAAAGCAAAGCCCGTATAGCCTTCACAGACTGTTGGGGCAAGTGCTCCTAGCGAGCCCTGATGAATGGCATCACACGTGTACACACACACAAAGACAAAGATCCCCTGTATAGCCTTTACAGACTGTTGGGGCAAGGTCCTACACACCTNAACATACACACGTGCACAACACAAACAAAGAAAAGATCCCCCGTATAGATTGAACAGACTGTTGGGGCAAGTTACGTGTAACGGCACACGGGTGGGTGGCCAACACACGTGGCCGCTCTCCCCAGTGGCGTGTTTACNACACACAACGCCAGGTATTAATTTGAGGCGAGTGACCTGGGGAGGCTCAGGCCGGTTCAGATACACCTGTTGNCATGGGAATCGTCTCGCCATTGTACGCACGCTACCGCTAACAGCTCCCATCATGTGTGNACACACCACAGGTTGTNATGCACACACACGTACACTGNAACGCACTGTGTGTCACCACCACACANGTATACACACATACACACGTGTACAACACACAGGTGCACACGCGTGTACACACACCCACATGTGTACACACATACAACGTGTACACACACAGGTGACACACACACGAACACACACACCACGTGTACACACACACACACACGTGTNCACACAACGTATACATGTACCACATACACACACACGTGTACACACACACAGGTGTACACACACACGTACACACACACACACACACACACACACACACAGGTGCACACACACACACGCGTGTACACACACACNCACACACACACGCACACCGCCACACACACACGCACGTGACACACGANACACACACGTGTACACACATACACTGTGACACACACACACACACACACACACGTGTACACACACACACACACACACACACGTGCGCACACACACACGTGCACACACACACACACACACACACACACACACACACACACACACACNTGTNCACACACACCTGTACACACACACGTGTNCACACACACACGTACACACACACACACACTACACACACACNCACACACACACACACACACGTGTACACACACGTGTGTACACACACACATGTACACACACACGCACACACACACACNTGACACACGCGTGTACACACATGTACACACACACAGCTGTACACACACACACGCGTGTACACACACGTGCACACACACACGTGCACACACACACACACACACACACACACGACACACACACGTGTACACACACATGTACACACACACATTGTACACACACATGTACACACACACGTGTACACANACACACATGCACACACACACACACACACGCGTGTACACATACACACGTGACACACACACACACACGTGTACACACNTGTACACCACACACACACACACACACACACANGTGNCACACACACACACAGGTGTGNACACACACACACACACACACACGCNTACACAATATCTNCACACACACAACACACACACACNCACACACGTGTACACACACACNTACANCACACACACACACACACACGTACACACACACACACAGTGTGACACACACAGTGTCACACACACACACACACACGNGTACACACACACNTGNACACACCGCGTGTACAGACACACACACGTACACACACANGACACACACACGTGTACACACACACACGTGTACACACACACACTGTACACACACANCGTGTACACACACACACANGTNCACACACACACGCGTATACACACACACATGNACACACACACACACACCACGTGNACACACACACACACACGTGNCACACACACCTGTACACACACACACACACGCGTGTACACACACACACACTGTACACGCACACACAACAGTGACACACACACACGTGTACACACGCTTCNTGGANTTATCTCCCTGAGTGGCTCNAAACATCGCGTTCTGAGAATTTTTGCGGAGAAAAAAATAATAACTTACCCATGAATTACAGAACCCCGTCTCTCTAATGCTAATTAAACCATGGCAGCGCTCACTTAAATAAGACCATGGCCCACTANCCGTGACAAGGACAAACCCAGGTTGAAAAAAGTTATAATTGCATAGTAAATACATAATCTGCTTACACCCTCCAAACTGCCACTGTGAGTTTGGAAGTGGTGAGCCCACGTGACTTGCTTCCAGCGGCGGGGTCCGTCTCCAGCGCGGAGTTAAAATAATGAGATAAATTAATGAGTGTGTGTGACGTTGAACTTCTATCGNACCGTGTCGCCAGCGTGGACTAATTGGAGGANGGGCGAGTGAGNGGGTGAGTGTATGCGAGTGACTATGTGAGTAGGTGAGTGCTGTGTGAGTGGGTGAGTGACTGTGTGAGTGGGTGAGTGACTGTGTGAGTGGGTGAGTGACTGTGTGAGTGGGTGAGTGACTGTGTGAGTGGGTGAGTCATGTGTGAGTGGGTGAGTCACTGTGTGAGTGGGTGAGTGACTGTGTGAGTGTGTGAGTGAGTGTGTGAGTGGGTGAGTGTGAGAGGTGAGTGANTGTGTGAGTGGTGAGTGACTANGTGAGTGACTATGTGAGTGGTGAGTGACTGGAGTGGGTGGTGACTGTGAGTGGGTGAGTGACTGTGTGAGTGTGAGTGTTGTGAGTGGGTGAGTGAGTGCGAGTGGGTGACTGTGAGACGGTGAGTGAGTGTGAGTGGGTGAGTGACTGGTGAGTGGGTGAGTGCTGTGTGAGTGGGTGAGTGACTGTGTGAGTGGGTAAGTGACTGTGTGAGTGGGTGAGTGACTGTGTGAGGGTGAGTGACTGTAGAGTGGGTGAGTGACTGTGTGAGTGGGTGAGTGANTGTGTGAGTGGTGAGTGTATGTGAGTGGGTGAGTGACTGTGTGAGTGACTGTGTGAGTGGGTGAGTGACAATGTGAGTGGAGAGTGACTGTGTGAGTGGGTGAGTGACTGTGTGAGTGGGTGAGTGCACTGTGTGAGTTGAGTGACTGGTGAGTGGGTGAGTGACTGTGTGAGTGGGNGAGTGAGCTGGTGTGGTGAGTGTGTGAGTGGGTGAATGACTGTGTGAGTGGGTGAGTGACTGTGTTAGAAGTGACTGGTGAGTGATTGTGTGAGTGGGTGAGTGTGTGTGAGTGGGTGAATGACTGNGTGAGTGGGTGAGTGACTGTGTGAGTGGGTGAGTGACTGGTGAGTGNTGAGTGACTGTGTAAGTGAGTGGGTGAGTGACTGNTTGAGTGGGTGAGTGTGTGTGAGTGACTGTGTGAGTGGTGAGTGACTGNGTGCTGTGAGTNGGTGAGTGACTGTGAGTGGGTGAAATGACTGAGTGGAGAGTGAGTGACTGTGTGTGAGTGGGTGAGTGACCCATGGTGAGTGGGTGGTGACTGTGAGTGGTGAGTGACTGTGTGGTGGGTGGTGTGGTGACTGTGNTAGGGTGAGTGAGCTGTGGTGAGTGACTGTGTGAGTGGGTGGTGACTGTAGCGAGTGGTGAGTTACGTGAGACGGTGAGTGACTGTGTGAGTGGGTGAGTGACTGGTGAGTGGTGAGTGACTGTGTAGTGGGTGGTGACTGTGTGAGTGGGTGAGTGACTGTGTGAGTGGGTGAGTGACTGTGTGAGTGGGTGAGTGACTGTGTGAGTGGTGAGTGACTGTGTGAGTGGGTGAGTGACTGTGTGAGTGGAGAGTGAGTGCGTGTGTGAGTGAGTGTGTGAGTGGAGAGTAACTACGTGAGCGGTGAGTGACTGTGTGAGTGGGTGAGTGACTATGTGGTGACTATGTGAGTGGTGAGTGACTGTGTGAGTGGGTGAGTGACTGTGTGAGTGGAGAGTGACTGTGTGAGTGGGTGAGTGACTGTGTGAGTGGTGAGTCGATGTGCGAGTGGTGAGTAACTNCGTGAGCGGTGAGTGACTGTGTAATGGGTGGTGACTGTGTGAGTGGGTGAGTGACTGTGTGAGTGGGTGAATGACTGTGTGAGTGGGTGAGTGACTGTGTGAGTGGTGAGTGAGCTGTGTGAGTGGGTGGTGATGAGTGGGTGAGTGACTGTGTGGTGACTGTGTGAGTGGGTGAGTGACAATGTGATTGGGTGAGTGACTGTGTGAGTGGGTGAGTGACTGTGTGAGTGGTGAGTGACTGTGTGAGTGGGTGAGTGACTGTGTGAGTGGGTGAGTGACTGTGTGAGTGGGTGAGTGACTGTGTGAGTGGTGAGTGACATGTGGTGGGTGAATGACTGTGTGAGTGGGTGAGTGACTGTGTNAGTGGNGTGAGTGACTGTGTGAGTGGGTGAGTGACTGTGTGAGTGGGTGATGACTGTGTGAGTGGGTGGTGACTGTGTGAGTGGGTGAGTGTGTGTGGTGGTGTGAGTGACTGTGTGACTGTGAGTGGGTGAGTGACTGTGTGAGTGACTGTGTGAGTGGGTGAGTGACTGTGTGAGTGGGTGAGTGACTGTGAGTGGGTGAGTGGGTGAGTGGGTGACTGTGTGAGTGGTGACTGTGTGAGTGAGTGACGTGGTGGGTGAGTGACGTGGGTGAGTGACTGTGTGAGTGTGGTGAGTGACTGTGTGAGTGGGTGAGTGACTGGTGACTGTGTGNGTGGGTGAGTGACTGTGTGAGTGGGTGAATGACTGTGTGAGTGGGTGAGTGACTGTGTGAGTGGGTGAGTGACTGTGTGAGTGGGTGAGTGACTGTGTGAGTGGGTGACTGTGTGAGTGACTGGTGGTGGGTGAGTGACTGTGTGACTGTGTGAGTGGGTGAGTGACTGTGTAAGTGACTGGTGAGTGACATGTGTGAGTGGGTGAGTGACTGTGGTGGTGAGTGACGTGTGAGTGGGTGAGTGACNGTNTGAGTGGGTGAGTGACNGGTGAGTGGGTGAGTGACTGGTAAGTGACTGGTGAGTGACATGGTGAGTGGGTGAGTGACNGTGTGAGTGGGTGAGTGACATGTGTGAGTGGGTGAGTGACATGTGTGGTGGGTGAGTGCNGTGTGAGTGGTGAGTGGTTGGTGGGTGAGTGCTGTGTGAGTGGGTGAGTGACTGGGTGAGTGACGTGTGAGTGGGTGAGTGACATGTGAGTGGGTGAGTGACATGTGAGTGGGTGAGTGGGTGAGTGACTGTGTGAGTGGGTGAGTGACTGTGTGAGTGGGTGAGTGACTGTGTGAGTGGGTGAGTGTGTGAGTGGGTGATGACTGTGTGANTGGGTGAGTGACTGTGTAAGTGCTGTGTGAGTGACTGTGTGAGTGGGTGAGTGACTGTGTGAGTGGGTGAATGACATGTAGTGGTGAGTGTGTGTGGTGAGTGACTGTGTGAGTGGGTGNATGACTATGTGAGTGGGTGAGTGACTGTNGGTGAGTGACTGTGTGAGTGGGTGAGTGACTGTGTGAGTGGGTGAGTGACTATGTGAGTGGGTGAATGACTATGTGAGTGGGTGAGTGACTGTGTGAGTGGGTGAGTGACTATGTGGTCTACGTATGCACTTTAACTTCTTTCGCACCGTGCGAGTGGGGGGTCCAAAAGCTCCGGTCGCTTCCTCATATCGTTAAGTAAGGAGCGTTCCAGACGGCCGCTGAACAGGGGCAGAAATACAAACTCCACTCACTCACATCACAACTCATTCACCACACACACATCACAGACTCATTCACACATCACTCATCACACACTCACAACAACTCATTCACAACCACTCACTCACAACCTCGCNCACACATTTGCAACAAGAGAATACAAACTCCACNACTCACAACAACTCATTCACACATCACTCACACTCACAACTCATTCACACACTCCACACTCACAACTCATCACACANTCAGCANACTCACAACTACANTCACAACCACTCATTCACACACACTCACACTCACAACTCATTCACACACTCACTCATCACACANTCATCACACCACAACTCANTCANACACTCACACATCATTCACAAACATCATCATTNACACACACACATTCACAGACTCATTCACACTACTAGTGCACTCACTCAAACACGACTCATTCACACACTCNCTCATTCACACACACACACTCACAGACTCATTCACACAACAACAGCCATTCGCCACTAAGTGGCGGTGACTCACCAGACGCTTGTGCCAGGCCAAGTCACATTGAGGCCACGAAGTGTCGAACGCCCGCTCAGGAGGTCAGGGGCAGACCAGGTGCCACNGGTCGACTGACCGAATGACCGAGACGACTGGCTGATGCACCAACTCCCTACTGTACNAACTTGCTGTGCTTTAGCCACCCGCGGTCCGCTCGTTGTTGTGAGCACGCTCCTCCGCCTCCGTTGTTGTTTAGGGCACTCTCCAACTGCCAGTAGCTCCTTCACAGCCTCCTCCACTGAGGCCGATCTTGACACCGCTGGTACCAGTCATCGGCAAGTCCACTCANCTCACGTCCTCCTGCACACACACTCCACTCTTCTCTACCCTGCCGCGCCCGTTAACCCCTCACTGGCCGAACAAACTGTTTCATGCGGTGGCTCATGCGGGCACTGACGCACCAACGCACTTGCCTGCCGGAGGAGATCACCGATGGGACTTTCCCAGATCTTTCAAGGACTGACTCCTCACACAATCAAGCCTGGTTAAACCCAGGATGGATCGTAGGCACAGCCTAATTTCCAACCGCGCACTCACGCTCACGCACTCATTCACACACTCACTCGTTCACACACACACTCACACTCACAGACTCATTCACACACTCACTCATTCACACACACTCACTCGGATACTTACAGACTCATTCACACACTCACTCACACTCACAGACTCATTCACACACAGACTCATTCACACTCACTCGTTCACACACACACTCACTCATACATTACAGCTCATTCACACACTCACTCACACACAGACTCACACACTCACAGACCATTCACACAACACTCGTTCACACACTCACACTCACATACTCATTCACACACTCACTCGTTCACACACTCACACTCACAGACTCATTCACACACTCACTCATTCACACACACTCACTCACACTCACACACTCACACTCACAGACTCATTCACACACTCACTCACACTCACACACAAACTCACTCATTCACACACACTCACTCACAGACTCACTCACACTCACAGACTCATTCATACACTCACTCACACTCACAGACTCATTCACACACTCACTCATTCACACACACACTCACAGACTTATTCACACACACATTCACAGACTCATTCACACACTCACTCATTCACACACACTCACAGACTCATTCACACACTCACTCATTCACACACTCACACTCACAGACTTATTCACACACACACTCACATACTCATTCACACACACTCATTCACACACACTCACAGACTCATTCACACACTCACTCATTCATACACATCACAGACTCATTCACACACACACTCACAGACTCATTCACACACTCACTCACATTCACACACACTCACACTCATTCACACACTCACACACATTCACTCACTCACACTCAGANTCATTCACACACTCACACACTCACAGACTCACACACACTCACCGTCACACCACACACACACTCACTCACACTCACAGACTCACACACACACTCANACACTCACACACACCTCACTCGTTCACACACTCACTCGGCCACCACGGCACTCATTCACACTCACACTCTGCAAAACAGGGGGCGGGGGGTGGGAAACACTGAAACACCGCAAGAATAAACGCGCCCAGTCATGAATCGAACCAGCAGGGGGCTTCTCGCCACCACGTGACCTCCACGTTTGCAACGCGGTCGCAGTGGGCGTGTCATAAGGTTCGTGCCACGTGGCGTGTTGCTAATTCCTCACACCACCCCCCCACCAACCGTCTCTCCGTCTCACACTCACTCAATCTTCACACCTCTGCAAGCGATGGATGGCCTTTAGGTCTCAGCATGGAAATGTGCCGAAAGGAAATTATGTAAAACTTTTCAAGACGTGTTTTTTAAGTCGTGAACTTTTCTTTGCCGCGGTGGCGTGAAAGCCAAGATGAAATGTGCATTGTTTAAAATTCATGCCATTGGCGTAAGCGGAAGCTGTGGTGTTAATGACATTACACAGCGTGGAGATGACTATAAGGACCCCGGTTTTTCCGCATTTAGATTCCACGTCCGTTGAGAGTTTTTGGGTATAAATTTGTACGTGATGAGTCCCTTCATTGGGCTATCATTTGTGGCAGGTCGCTTCTGAAAAGAGCTCAATAGCTTTAGTGGACCTCACCTGGTAAATAAAATAATCCGTAAAAACAAAGTTTTCACTATAAATCCTTTATATGCGTGGCATCGGGCGGCTAGAGTCCTCTCGTCCTCTGGCTTGAGATGGCTGCCACCTATGGGTCAGATGATTGTCTGGCAGCATTAAACAATTTTTTTTCACAAAATGCATTGTCACGCACAACGAGTCTGTGTGCGAAATGTCAGCTCGATTGGATCACGGGAAGTGGGCTAAAAAACGACCGAAAGATTTGCACGGTCCTAAGCAAGCAAGTGAACTTAATATAAAGGATTTAAATAAGTAAACCGTAAAAACAAAGTTTTTCACTATAAATCCTTTATATGCGTGGCGGCTAGAGTCTCTCGTCCTCTGGCTTGAGATGGCTGCTACCTATGGGTCAGATGATTGTCTGCCAGCATTAAGCAATTGGTAATTAAATATTTAATTTGTTTTCCCTAAACAGTGTAAAATTTTGAANTTTTTTTTCACGAACATTAATTGTCTCGCACAACGAGTCTGTGGCAAAATGTCAGCTCGATTGGATCACGGGAAGTGGTTAAAAAACGGCCAAAAGATTTGCACGGTCGCAAGCAAGCAAGCGAACTTAATATAAAGGATTTAAAAAGCGCGTATTAGTTGTGTATACACTGCAGTCGCTGCATTGGGATTGTTTCCTGGCAGGTGATTGGCTGGTGCGGTGGCCGTTATGACGTCACCCCTAGCAATACTGTCCAAGTTTTTTGCGATCTCACTCGGACTTGCGGATTTACTTTCTAATAGCAAAAGTCTACTTTTTTTCNTTTGTTAGCCTACTTGAGAAGTGAATTCTTGACGAGCATTACAAAAAAAGAATTGGTTCCCTCCTCCCCGTGGGAAGGGTAGGGGGGTTAAGGGGCCTTTGCCACTCCGAACTCGCAACCAATCGAACCACCCGCTGGTGATGTAGCCGAACGACTCGCGTCGATTCTACTTTGACGCCCGCCGCTAGCCGAGAACGAGTCGTGGGTGGCGACAACGCGACGCGCCGGCTAACGATCACCGCAGGCAAACGCTCGCCCTCTCACAGCCACTCACTAAGTGAATATGACGTCACCACGGCGCCAGGCCACGTGCACCTTGAGGCCACGTGAAGTGTCGAAGGCTCGCTGGCAGGAGGAGGTCACGGGCAGACCCAGCAGTGCCGTGCTTGAATGACTGAGACGACTGGCAGATGGACACCAGCTTGTGCCCCCCGTACTGTGCCAACTTGCCGTGGTTTATCCACCCGACGATTCACGCGTTGTTGTGAGCATCGCTCCTCTGCCCTCCGTTGTTGTTGGAGGGCGACTGCCTCTCAACTGCCCATCAGTAGCATGAGCGTCCTTCACGAGTCTCCTCCATATATACACGCGAACCCGCCGCGGTTTATCCACCCGACAATTCACACGTTGTTGTGAGCATCGCTCCTCTGCCCTCCGTTGTTGTTGGAGGGCGACTGCCTCTCAAGTGCCCATCAGTAGCAGCATGAGCGTCCTTCACGAGTCTCCTCCATATATACACGCGAATCCGCCGCGGTTTATCCACCCGACGATTCACGCGTTGTTGTGAGCATCGCTCCTCTGCCCTCCGTTGTTGTTGGAAGGCGACTGCCTCTCAACTGCCCATCAGTAGCATGAGCGTCCTTCACGAGTCTCCTCCATATATACACGCGAACCCGCCGCGGTTTATCCACCCGACGATTCACACGTTGTTGTGAGCATCGCTCCTCTGCCCTCCGTTGTTGTTGGAGGGCGACTGCCTCTCAACTGCCCATCAGTAGCAGCATGAGCGTCCTTCACGAGTCTCCTCCATATATACACGCGAACCCGCCGCGGTTTATCCACCCGACGATTCACGCGTTGTTGTGAGCATCGCTCCTCTGCCCTCCGTTGTTGTTGGAGGGCGACTGCCTCTCGACTGCCCATCAGTAGCAGCAGCAGCAGCGTCCTTCACGAGTCTCTTACGCGTGAAACCCGCAGCTCGCAACGTATAAAAACACCCATTAATCTCTCCGTGTAAATATATACACACACAAATGTTGGCATTTCCACTGCAAACGCTAACCCCCGTTGTCAAGAAATATGCCTGACATTTTTCGATAAGGCGCACGTATCGGCGGAGAGAGCTCCCCGGAACAATGCCAAAAGCACAGTGGCAAGCGGAGATTCATCTCTCGACTATTGTTGTTGTTCTTGTTGTTGTTGTTTTTTCATGCGCACGCGAAGGGAGCTCTCGCTGTGCGTGCGCGACATCNCTTCTTGCCGTGGCGTGGGGCGACGCAGACTTTGTCCGTGAAACGCAAATTAATCAATATGGAAAGAATCATTTGTAAGTAACAGACTAAATCAATTTGACCGTTTCCTGTTGACGGGTTATTTTTTTCTTCTTCAACATGTTGGCTTTCGCGACCCAATGTTATTCATGATACGATTTAAAGCTTTCGTGACTGCAGGGATGCATCTTCTTGGTTCTTTCGGTAAAGTCGTCACGTAGAATGGACATAGTAAAATAATTCTCACGACGTTGTGGCCGAAACGTCGTGAGAATTATTTTATTATGTTTTATTTTTATTATTTTATTATTTCCATTCTCTACGTGACTTTACCGAAAGAACCAAGAACACGTAGGCTTTCGCGAGGAGCCTCACCATTCTGGCGAATTTCCCGATGATGCTGGATGCAATTACCAGCGAAACGTCACAGCACTACTCAAAAATTGTTTTGTAAATGTCGTGGTTTCACGCATCAACACACCGGTGGGCTAAAGCAGTGAACTATTTGTCATTTGATAATTGTTTTTTTACCCTTCTATCTGGCAACAAAACTGACACCTCTTTTTTTACAAGGAGTCATGTTTGCATAGACCACAATACCTGCAGTCATAATGCAAACAAAAAACATAACTCTGATAATGTATGCACTGTCCTTGAAATTGATTGGTCCACACCCAAGACAGCTTTTCTTAGAGCCTAGTCTCACATGGTGTTGGACCACATGACGCCAAAAGGCGCACAACTCAAAGACAATGCAATCAAAGTATGAGAACTCGGGGTAAGCATTTACACCATTGGAACCTCATTTGCCAGTAAAAATATGATAATTGTTTTTTTTACCCTTTTATCTGGCAACAAAACTGACACCTTTTTTACGAGGAGTCATGTTTGCATAGACCACAATACTTGCAGTCATAATGCAACAAAAAACACAACTCTGATAATGTATGCACTGTCCTTCAAATTGATTGGTCCACACCCGAAACAGCTTTTCTTAGAGCATAGTCTCACATGGTGTATGACGCCAAAAGGCGCACAACTCAAAGACAATGCACCATCAGAGTATGAGAGCTCGGGTAAGCATTTACACCATTGTAAAAAAAAAAGTGTCAGTTTTGTTGCCAGATAGAAGGGTAAAAAACCAATTATCATATTTTTTACTGGCAAATGAGCTTCCAATGGTGAAGCGACAGGTAATTAAATAAATAAGTGCGGGGTCACGAGAGTATTCACTCTGTGCGCAAGTTGCCCCAAGGAAAACCTCTTAGCATCGCAATAGCCCGTAAAGGCGGTTGTTGTTGTTGTTGAACTCGGCAAAATCCCATTACCGACGAATATTCCCGGAGATGTTAACTACCTCGCCTGGTGTAAAAGAGGTCGTGGGCTCGATCCCGACCCTGATGCCTGCTGTATACTTGGGTTTGCGTGTCTCTCTCTCATCATCATCACGGTGGCTAGGAGATGTTAACTACCTCGCCTGATATGCAGACGTTCGTGGGTTCGATCCCAACTCTGATGCCTGCTGCTGTATATTTTGAGTTTGCGTGTCTCTCTCTCATCATTACACGGTGGCTAAGAGATGTTAACTACCTCGCCTGGTATGCAGGAGGTCGTGGGTTCGATCCCGACCCTGACGCCTGCTTCTTTATATTTGGTTTGTGTGTCTCTCTCTCATCACCATCACGGTGGCTAGGAGATGCTAACTACCTCGCCTGGTGTACAGAAGGTCGTGGTTTCGATCCCGACCCTGACGCCTGCTGTATAATTTGAGTTTACGTGTCTCTCTCTCATCATCATCATGGTGGCTCGGAGATGTTAACTACCTCGCCTGGTATACAGGAGGTCGTGGGTTCGATCCCGACCCTGATGCCTGCTGTATATTTGGAGTTTGCGTTTCTCTCTCTCTCATCATCATCACGGTAGCTAGGAGATGTTAACTATCTCGCCTGGTGTACAGGAGGTCGTGGGTCGATCTCGACCCAGACGCCTGCTGTATATTTGGAGTTTGCGTGTCTCTCTCTTTCTCCCAATGGCCGCGTGGTGTTTGTCTCCGGCTTGCCCTCCACATTAAGTATCAACATCACGTCTTTAGAGTTATTTGCCTGCTGCTATAAATGCACACGTGACAAGCCCACTTCGTTGAGCCATCATTGGTGATAGCCAGGGTCGCTTCTTGTGGCTCGGTGAGGCCTTACCTGCTAAAGTAAAAACATACTTTACAGTTTTATATATATTAAATATATATGAGAGAGAGAGGAGAGAGATGAGAGATGAGATAATTTGCCCGCTACAATTTCTCGTGACCGCGAGCGCCAGTTGGCCCTGAGCCCATGAAACCATCGATGGGGTTTTTATTTTATTTCTTTTTTTATTTTACTCTTTTCTTGAAAACGCAGCACAAATTTTAAGATGTGCGCGGAATGGGCGAACGACGCCGCGAGCCTCAACTTCCAAGGTCGAACGCCAAGGCGCAGCCCCTGCAAATGCCCTGCTTGCGTCGCTTGCCCGAGGCTGGCTGGAGGAGGGGAACCGGGGGGGGGGGTGACCAGTGCCTGTAGCATGTGTTATGATGGGACCCTAAATAAAATAAAAACACGTAAATATTACAAAACATCTTCTTGGTTCTTTCGGTAAAGTCACGTAGAAGGGAAATAATAAAATAATAAAATAAAACATTATAAATTAAAATAAAACATAATAAAATAATTCTCACGACGTTTCGGCCACAACGCAAGCAGCCGTCCTCAGGTGAAGAACAGGTCTCGGAGACAGTGCTTTTTTCCGTTTATTGTTTTATTTTTATTATTTCTTCTTGACTTTACCGAAAGAACCAAGAAGATGAATCCCTGCAGTCACGAAAGCTTTAAATCGAAATTTATTACAAACAATTGTTTTACTTGCACAATAAAGTAACTGTATTTTTTTTATTTACCATACACCCGATAATACGACAAATCGCTAACCTTAAACACACAGTCTTCATACAAATTTAAGGCGGTATAGTACTATAGTAATAGAGCAAGTGCAGAATCACTCAACCGGAGTTGATAGCCTGAAATTATTTAGCGCGGGGCCCTTGAAAGTTGCGGGGCCTGGAGCATGTGAAGCCCCTTTGATATAATTGNTTTTTTTTTACCTTTTATCTGGCAACAAAACTGACACCTTTTTTACAAGGAGTCATGTTTGCATAGACCACAATACCTGCAGTAATAATGCAAACAAAAACATAACTCTGATAATATGCACTGTCCTTGAAATTGATTGGTCCACACCCGAGACAGCTTTTCTTAGAGCCTAGTCTCACATGGTGTTGGACCAGATGACGCCAAAAGGCTCCTTTTGCTACTTAAGATAATCCGGCACTGGGCGTGACTCTGCTAGAGGCCGCTCTAGAAAGGGGAAAGCCACTTCTTGAGTGGAGGGTGCCTGATTGGTCTGCTCTTCCCTGGCTGGACAGACATCTTGGAGGAGCATTTACACCATTGGAACCTCATTTGTCAACAAAACTGACACTTTTTTACAATGAGTCATGTTTGCATAGACCACAATACCTGCAGTCATAATGCAAAAAACAAGGACAGTGCATACATTATCAGAGTTATGTTTTTTTTCATTATGACTTCAGGTATTGTGGTCTATGCAAACATGACTCCTTGTAAAAAAGGTGTCAGTTTTGTTGCCAGATAAAAGGGTAAAAAAAATGATTATCGTCTTGGAGGAGGTTTGTTGTTAATTGTTTTTTTACCCTTTTATCTTCCAACAAACTGACACTTACAAGGAGTCATGTTTGCATTGGCAACAAACACAAAAATAAGGTGTCAGTTTTGTTGCCAGATAAAAGGGTAAAAAAAACAATGATCATATTTTGCTACTGGCAAAGGAGGTTCCAATGGTGTAAATTCTTATCCCGAGCTCTCATACTCTGATGGTGCATTGTCTTTGAGTTGTGCGCCTTTTGGCGTCATCTGGTCCAACACCATGTGAGACTAGGCTCTGGAGAAAAGCTGTCTCGGGTGTGGACCAATCAACTTCAAGGACAGTGCATATACATTATCAGAGTTGTGTTTTTTGTTGGCATTCCGACCGCAGGTATTGTGGTCTATGCAAACATGACTCTTGTAAAAAGGTTTGTTGTTGTTGTTTGTTGTTGTTTTCGTGTGGAGTGACAGCTAAGGTAACAGAGACAACGAGTGACTCATACTCTCCACCGCAAGGTGCGTGCTCTCGTAGGAGAGGGAGAGATTACCCAACATCTTTTGGTTCTTTCGGTAAAGTCACGTAGAATGGAAATAATAAAATAATAAAAAAATATGTCTTCTCGACAGACCTGTTCTTCACCTGAGGACGGCTGCTTGCGTTGTGGCCGAAACGTCGTGAGAATTATTTCATTACGTTTATTTTATTATTTTATTATTTCCTTCTACGTGACTTTACCGAAAGAACAAGAAGATGAATCCCTGCAGTCACGAAAGCTTTAAATCAAATTTAATTACCCAACACTTTCTCCACCGCCATCACCGACCACCGCAAAACCGCGACCCGCCGATGATCGACTAACTACCGACGGCAAAATCGATCCACGAACAAGAAGACTGCATTCTATTTTTGTTCTTCTTCCGAAATTGGTAATTAAATAACAAACTTAACAAGTGCACCGCTCAATATTACAAGAGGCGCCATCAATGTGTAATAAAACACTCCGTCAGGCACTGCTGGTCTCTGCTTGTCTTTTATTATGTTTTATTTTNATTATTATTTTATTACTTCCTTCTACGTGACTTTACCGAAAGAACCAAGAAGATGAATCCCTGCAGTCACGAAAGCTTTAAATCAAAATTTTATTCAGGTTCTTCTCCGCACCCCGCTGGTCTCCTCCTCGGACCAGCGCCGTCTCGCTTGCGCCCGCGCACGCTCCCTCTCGCGTGCCCCGCACACTCCTCCGTTAGCTCGTCTACTCCCGCACTCCGCACACCGTGGCCGACGGCGTGCTGAGGTCCTCGGCCACGTGGCCGATGGCACGGATCTCTCTCTCACCACCCAACGTGGCTCAGCCTCTCAACTTCCCGACTGCCCCGATCTCTTCCGGGCTCCCACTTATATACATTCCCCCACGTGACCCTGACTCCTCCCTTCCGGATCGTCAGATCCGGCCTTCCCATACTACCCGCTGGCTCCGCCCCATTCACCTCGCCTCTTCCCATTGGAGCTGCCGAGGTGAACGGTGGCCCTCCCACACGCCCCGCAGACCAGGCTCCGCCCCCCAATGCGCCGGGCCGTGTGATTGGACCAGAGGCCCGCAACAACCCATTTACGCTCGCATTACAAATGCACCGCGGTTTGAATACGAAGACGCTGGATTCTTCTTGAAAGCCGAAGATGCTGGATCCTTTTTGAAACACAAAGATGCTGAATCCTTCTTGAACACCCAAGACGCTGGATCCGTTTAAAAACCCAAGACGCTCGATCCGTCTTGAAAGACCAAGACGCTGAATCCGTCTTGAAAGACGAAGACGCCGAATCCGTCTTGAAAGCCGTCACGAGTCCTTCGTGAGCCGCACGCGGCTCCAGAGACGCAGGTTCACGACCCCTGTCATCGACTCACGTGACCTTGGAGGGAGGGAGCGGGGAGGGGACGGGGAGGGAGGGGGGGAGGGAAGGGGGAAGAAGGAGTGAGGAAGGGGGTGGGAGGGGGAGGAAGAGTGGGAAAGAGGGAGGGAGGGAGAGGAGAGGGAGGGAGGGGCGGGAGGGATAGGGGGTAGGAGAAGCAGGGGAGGAACGAGGGAGGGAGGAAAGGAGGGAGGGAGGGAGGGAGGAGAGGAAGGGGAGAGAGGGTAGGAGAGGGAGGGAGGGGAGGGATGGAGGGAGGGGTAGGAGAGGGAGGGAGGGGATAGGGGGAAAGCAAGGAGGGAGGGAGGGTAGGCGAGGCGAGATTTCTGAAATGATGTTGTACCCCTCGCTGTTCTAGATTGGAAGCTTTCGTGAATGGAAGGATTCATATTCTTAAGTTATTTCGGTAAAGTGACGTAGGTAAAAAATTAATTAATGAAAGTAAAATAAAAAATAAAATAAAATCACGACGTTTCGGAGGCAACACAAGCTTCCGTCTTCAGGTGGAACCGTCACAGCACGATAGCTCTATCTTACTTGATACGTTTAAAAATTTTACCTACGTGACTTTACCGAAAAAACCAAAGAATACCCTTCGCTGTGTTGAACTGCCGCGCCGGGCGATAGGAGAATTGAATTAGCGTGACCTCAGGACTTGCGAGTCCAGGGCTGCCGATAACCAGGCTTGCAGCATCATCATCATCAGCAGCAGCGTCTCACTGTCCCTACGCTCAGGTCGAGCCAGTCGCAAGGAATCATTGCAGGCACATCACGTGGACCTGATATTTCAGCAGCAACAATGTTTGTTGATACTGGAGGAGGAATGCGATGAGCTATGAAGCAATTTTTCCCACGGATGTCCAGTCAGGGCGAGTAAGAAGGTTATTTCACACACACACACAAAAAAACACGTTCGTAGGATAGGTAAGTAAATCAACAAGAAATCAATCAATAAAACTCAACTATTTTGTTCCAACGGGAAAGGCCCGCAGAGCTATTAGCTTCATTTTCACAAGCGGCCCGGCTTTCACAAATCATAGCGCAACGAAGTGGCTCGTCGTTTGCTAAGTTATAGCAGGCGATCATGTAAATACTCCGAAGGCCTGTTGTCGGTTCACAAGGTGGAGGGGTTAAAAAAACCGGAGGAGTCGGAGAAAAATTCACCTGACGACGGGGTGAAAGAGAGAGACACGCAAACTCCAAATATACAGCAGCAGGCGTCAGGGTCGAGATCGAACCCACGACCTTCTGTACACCAGGCGAGGTAGTTAACATCTCCTAGCCACCGTGATGATGATGAGAGAGAGAGACACGCAAACTCCAAATATACAGCAGCAGGCGTCAGGGTCGGTCGAACAACGACTCTGTACACCAGGCGAGGTAGTTAACATCTCCTAGCCACCGTGATGATGATGAGAGAGACACGCAAACTCCAAATATACAGCAGCAGCGTCAGGTCGAGATCGATCCAACAACCTCCTGTATACCAGGCGAGGTAGGTAATATCTCTAAGCCACCGTGATGATGATGATGAGAGACATGCAAACTCCAAATATACAGCAGGCGTCAGGGTCGAGATCGAACCCACGACCTTCTGCACACCAGGCGAGGTAGTTAACATCTCATAGCCACCGTGGCTGCAGTTGCTACGCGAATGATAAGCGGTGAGCATGTCTGTGGAAGAGTAGGCCAAATCACCCACCATAATGCAGCCCCCCCCACCACACCACCAGTTCTTATCATTAACCAATCGCCCTAAACGATCACAGAGGTGAGGAGACCTCGATCCCTGTCTCTTCTCTCCTCGTCCTCCTCTCTCCTCTCTGTCCGCTCTCTGTCTGTTCCCTCCTCCTCCCCCTCTCTGACACGCGGTCGCCTGTATCGGCGCTCGCGAGAGAATTGAGCCCAGTGATGACATCCATTGAGCGTTGTAATGATTCAACACCAGCCTCAGCGATTTTTCACGATTAAATTCAAGAACTGATAGAAAAAAAAAACGAGAGAGAATTGAGAAAATCCCGCGGCCAATTGCAAGCGATTCGGACTCTGTCTGTCTGGCTGGGTGGTGGAGGAGGGGCGGGGGGGGGCTTAGACGGGGGGTGGGGGGCAGCGACACGACACGACCCGTGGGGGAGGGGGGGGCGAGGAAGATTGTNGGGGGGGGGGGCCCTCGGACCGAGTCTCGTGTTTGCCGTGAGGAGTATTCGTGGCGACATGCGCTGTCTGACGCACGATCCATTCTTGAGCTTTCAAAAGAGAATTTTTTTTACGGGGGGGGGGGGGGGGGGGGAGGGTTCAGGTGGCGGTGGAGGGGGGGGGATCGATGCCGCACGTGCTGAATGGTAATGAACGCGCAGCTACGTACGCGTAACCGCTTGCGTGACGGTGATGGTGGTGGTGGTGGTGATGATGGTGGTGATGGTGGTGGTGATGATGACGGTGGTGGTGGTGACGATGATGGTGGTGATGATGGTGGTGACGGTGGGGGTGATGATGGTGGTAATAGTGGTGGTGGTGACGATGATGGTGGTGATGATGGTGGTGACGGTGGTAGTGATGATGGTGGTGATAGTGGTGGTGATGGTGGTGGTGATGATGGTAGTGATAGTGGTGGTGATGATGGTGGTGAAAGTGGTGGTGATGATGGTGGTGATAGTGCTGGTGATAGTGGTGGTGATGATGATGGTGGTGGTGGTAGTGGTGATGATGATGATGGTGGTGGTGATGATGGTGGTGATAGTGGTGGTGATGATGGTGGTGGTGATGGTGATGATGATGATGGTGGTGATGATGGTGGGTGACGGTGGTGGTGATGATGGTGGTGATAGTGGTGGTGATGATGGTGGTGATGGTGATGATAGTGGTGATGGTAGTGGGGATAGTGGTGGTGATAGTGACGGTGGTGGTAATGATGGTGGTAATGATGGTGGTGATGATGGTGGTGATGATGGTGGTGATGATGACGTGGGGAGCGGTGGTGTAGTGGTGAGCGCGCTGCGCTACGAACCTGGTGACCCGGGTTCGATTTCGGCTCACCGGTGACGAAAATTTGAACCGGTTCCTGGGTCTCCCCTAGGTCGACTCAGCCTCAAATAAGTACCTGGTGCGATGTCTCAACATCGCCACGGCCTTCATAAGTACTCGCTAACAGCACTTGACCCAACAGTCTGTTAAGGTTGTACGGGGGATCTTTGTCGTTGGTATTGATAACAATAGTGGTGATGATGGTGATGATGGTGAGGATGGTGAGAATGGTGATGATGGTGATGGTGATGATGGGGATGATGGTGATGATGGTGATGATGGTAATGATGGTGAGGATGGTGAGGATGGTGATGATGGTGATGATGGTGATGATGATAAGGATGGTGGTGATGATGATGATAGGATGATGGTGATGATGATAGTGGTGGTGATGATGATGAGGATGAGAGTGATGATGATGATGATAGTGGTGGTGATGATGATGATGGTGTGATGATGGTGATGATGATGAGGATGNTGGTGTGATGATGATGATGGTGGTGTGATGATGATGATGATAAGGATGGATGGTGATGATGATGGCGATGATGGTGAGGATGGTAATGATGGTGAGGATGGTGAGGATGGTGAGAATGCTGATGATGGTGAGGATGATGGTGATGATGATGGTGAAAGTAGTGGTGATGATGATGGCGTTCTTCATTGCAAGGCGGTCTTGATGACGAAGTAGCGGATCATCGTCATGATGACAGAGCAGCAGATCACTGTGGCGTGAAGTTGATTCTAAATGTGGATGGGGGGGAAAGCTAGAGGGCGGATATGATGGAGAGGAAAGGTAATGAGGGTCAGGGTGGTCAGGATCGTTAGACTCCTGATGATGGTTAACATGACCGTGATGATGATGGAGAGAGAGGCGCTAAATATGACCGTTCGTGATCGAACCCCGACCTCCTGCACACCAGGCGAGGTAGTAACTCTCCTAGCCACGTGATGATGTGAGAGAGGAGNCAGCAAACTCCAAATCAGCAGGCGTCAGGTTGGATCGAACCACGACCTCCTGCATACCAGGCGAGGTAGTTAAATCTCCTAGCCACCGTGAGATGAGAGAGAGAGACACGCAAACTCCAAATATACAGCAGGCGTCAGGGTCGGGATCGAACAACGACCTCCTGTATACCAGGCAAGGTAGTTAACATCTCTTAGCCACCGTGATGATGATGAGAGAGAGACACGCAAACTCCAAATATACAGCAGCCGTGAGGGTCGTGATCGAACCACGACCTCCTGCACACCAGGCGAGATAGTTAACATCTCCTAGCCACCGTGATGATGATGAGAGAGAGACACGCAAACTCCAAATATACAGCAGGCGTCAGGGTTGAGATCGAACCCACGACCTCCTGCATACCAGGCGAGGTAGTTAACATCTCCTAGCCACCGTGATGATGATGAGAGAGAGACACGCAAACTCCAAATATACAGCAGGCGTCAGGGTCGGGATCGAACAACGACCTCCTGTATACCAGGCAGGTAGTTAACATCTCTTAGCCACCGTGATGATGATGAGAGAGAGACACGCAAACTCCAAATATANAGCAGCAGGCGTCAGGGTCGCTATCGAACCCACGACCTCCTGCACACCAGGCGAGGTAGTTAACATCTCCTAGCCACCGTGATGATGATGAGAGAGACACGCAAACTCCAAATATACAGCAGGCGTCAGGGTCGGGATCGAACAACGACCTCCTGTATACCAGGCAGGTAGTTAACATCTCCTAGCCACCGTGATGATGATGAGAGAGAGACACGCAAAATCCAAATACAGCAGGCGTCAGGGTCGGGATCGAACCACGGCCTCCTGCATACCAGGCGAGGTAGTTAACATCTCCTAGCCACCGTGATGATGATGAGAGAGAGACGCAAACTGCAAATATACAGCAAGCGTCAGGGTTGGATCGAAGCCTCCTGCATACCAGGCGAGGTAGTTAACATCTCCTAGCCACCGTGATGATCATGATGATGAGACACGCAAACTCCAAATACACAGCAGGCGTCAGGGTGGGATCGAACCCACGACCTCCTGCACACCAGGCGAAGTTAACATCTCCTGCCANCAAACAGTCAGGTGGTGACCAGAGGCAGGAGCGTTTTGTTGACGGCNGGGGGGGGGTCGTATTATTAGCAGCGCAAACATCCCGATTGCCATTCCCAGACGTTAAACGGATCTCTCTCTCCCTCTCGTTTAGTCAACCCGGGCGATGTTCCCACGCGGGTAATTATGGTAAGGTGGTTGCTTTGAGCCATCACTTTTAATAATGAAGCCGTCATTCANCCCCCCAAACCGCCGCGCGCGCGCGCACACCAAAGATCCCCCCCATTAGCTTGTCCTCGTAAATTGATGCCAGAGGTGCCACGCAAGACAAAGTCCTATAGCCTTAAAACTGTGGGAAGTGCTGCTAGCGAGCACCTATGAAGGCAGGCACGCACGAGGGGTGGGTGGCCAGCACCACGCCCGACCGCCTTTGTCTCCCCAGTGGCGATGTTTAGACAATGCACCAGGTACTTATTTGAGGCTGAGTCGACCTAGGGGAGGCCCAGGACCGGTTCAGATAATCCNGGTGTTGGCCGATCGAACGCGGGTCGCCGGGTTCATAGCCAGCGTGCTAACCGCTGCACCACTCCCCACAACGCACCGTACACACATACACGCGTGCGTACCGCGAGTGTGTGCGTGCTAACGAGTGCGCGGCTAAAGATACGATCCATCCTTACGCGATCCTGGAGTGGGCAGGCACACACACGGAGGGTGTTGGGGTGGCATCGTGGGTGCTTAAATTGCCCATTCGCTGATGTCCCAATTACTGAAGAAACTACCGCTCAACAGCCGGAGACTTTTGACTTTTAAACAACTTTCATTGCTGCCAGCAGCAAACAGCACTGGAGCCGATTTCGATACAACAAATGACGCGACACGCACGACACAAAAACGTCACGTGGTGGTGGTCTTCTTGGTTCTTTCGGTAACGTCAGTAGAAGGGAAATAATAAATAAAAAAATAAAACATAATAAAATAATATAATAAAATTATTCTCATTGTGAGAATTATTTTATTATGTTTTGTTTCCCCTTCTACGTGACTTTACCGAAAGAACCAAGAAGATGAATCCTGCAGTCACGAAAGCTTAAAATAGAAATGTCACCGCCTCTACGGGGAGGGATTCCACAAAACTTTGAGATCCTTCAACAAACTCCGGGATAAGACGGCTCAGCTAATCGAGTCTCTCACCTTTCTGAAGAGATGCCGCGACTCTGAGCTTAAATATACGCTGCCAAGCTTGGTGGTGTTCATTCGGACGCTGTCTTTCCGACAGCCCTGTTCTTCACCTGAGGACGGCTGCTTGAATTGTGGCTGAAACGTCGTGAGACTGTAGGGGCAAGTGCTGTTAGCGAGCACCTATGAAGGCCAGAACGGTACACGAGGGGTGGGTGGCCAGCACCACGCCGACCGTCTTTGTCTCCCTAGCGGCGATGTTTACACACCGCACACTCATTTGAGGCTGAGTCGACCTAGGAGAGGCTCGGGACCAGTTCAGATAATCGTCACTGGTGTTGGCCGTGAGCGGGAATCGAACCCGGGTCGCCAGGTTCATAGCGCAGCGCGCTACCGCTCCCCACATACATTCATACGCACAGATGTACACATACATACACACACAAACGTGTGTGTAAACCCTGGCTTAGCCGTTCTGATCATGCCTTGAACTTCTTTCGCACCGCACGTAGCCAGCCGTGCTAATCGGAGGTGTATCTTGAACCCTCACAATTCCCCACTCGGCCAAGCGAGATTAATGGGGTGGTGGGGTGGGTGGGGGGCGGCATAGAGGTTGGGGCGAGTGGCCGTGCAGGCCGGGGGTGGGGGGGGGGTTACGGACATAATAATTAAAGTTCTCGCTCCATTAAGCCCGGCTCGCACCTACTACGGGGATTCGGTGCGTCGCGGTCCGTGGGACACGTAGCACCGGGAAGTGCCCGTCAGGTACCTTCGAGGGTGGCACTTGCTACCGGCGGTTTCCTCGTGCCGATTCATCTCCGGATCGCGAATCCGTGCGATAGCAAGGATTGCGCGGTAGCGTTCTTCGTCGCGGGGAGGAATGCCGGTGGAATCGGAGCCGCGCGTCTGCGCTTGATGGAGAATTTCGCAGGACGCCTACGCTGAGGAGCATTGTGCTCGTGGTGGACAGTGGCCAGGGTGGACACTGATCGTGGTGGACAGTGGCCAGGGTGGACACTAGCCACCGTGATGATGATGATGAAAGAGAGACACGCAAACTCCAAATATACAGCAGCAGGCGTCAGGTTCGGGATCGAACCCACGACCTCCTGTACACCAGGCGAGGTAGTTAACATCTCTTCTGATGATGAAGAGCCGCAACTCCAAATACAGCAGCGGCTAGGGTCGGGATCGCCACGACTCCTGTTACGGCAGGTGTTACTACTTCTGCTGCTGCTGTTACTGCTGCTGCTGTTACTGCTACTACTGTTGTTACTGCTACTACTGCTGTTACTGCTGATGCTGTTACTGCTGATGTTGCTACTGCTGTTGCTGCTGTTACTGCTACTACTGCTGTTACTGCTGCTGCTGCTGCTGCTGCTACTGCTGCTACTGCTGTTACTGCTGCTGCTACTACTGCTGCTACTGCTGCTGCTGTTACTGCTGCTGCTGCTGCTGCTACTGCTGCTACTGCTGCTGCTGCAGCAGCCGGACTAATGTGCTGACAATTTATCGAGCCACTGGGATGTGGGATTGGCGCCAGTGGCAGTTCCAGGTGTTGGGGTTTAGCTCGGGGAGGAGATGAACCCTGGGCAGGCGCAGGTGANGGGGTAGAGAGGCAGGAGGAGATGAACCCTGGGCAGGGGCAGGCGAGGGGGGTAGAGAGGCAGGAGGAGATGAACCCTGGGCAGGGGCAGGCGAGGGGTAGAGAGGCAGGAGATGAACCCTGGGCAGGGGCAGGCGAGGGGTAGAGAGGCAGGAGGAGATGAACCCTGGGCAGGGGCAGGCGAGGGGGTAAAGAGGCAGGAGGAGATGAACCCTGGGCAGGCGCAGGCGANGGGGTAGAGAGGCAGGAGGAGATGAACCCTGGGCAGGGGCAGGCGAGGGGGTAGAGAGGCAGGAGGAGATGAACCCTGGGCAGGGGCAGGCGAGGGGGTAGAGAGGCAGGAGGAGATGAACCCTGGGCAGGGGCAGGCGAGGGGGTAGAGAGGCAGGAGGAGATGAACCCTGGGCAGGGGCAGGCGAGGGGGGTAGAGAGGCAGGAGGAGATGAACCCTGGGCAGGGGCAGGCGAGGGGGTAGAGAGGCAGGAGGAGATGAACCCTGGCAGGGGCAGGCGAGGGGGGTAGAGAGGCAGGAGGAGATGAACCCCTGGGCAGGGGCAGGCGANGGGGTAGAGAGGCAGGAGGAGATGAACCCTGGGCAGGGGCAGGCGAGGGGGTAGAGAGGCAGGAGGAGATGACCCGGGCAGGGCAGGCGAGGGGTAGAGAGGCAGGAGGAGATGAACCCTGGGCAGGGGCAGGCGAGGGGGTAGAGAGGCAGGAGGAGATGAACCCCTGGGCAGGGGCAGGCGAGGGGGTAGAGAGGCAGGAGGAGATGAACCCTGGCAGGGGCAGGCGAGGGGTAGAGAGGCAGGAGGAGATGAACCCTGGGCAGGGGCAGGCGAGGGGTAGAGAGGCAGGAGGAGATGAACCCTGGGCAGGGGCAGGCGAGGGGTAGAGAGGCAGGAGGAGATGAACCCCTGGGCAGGGGCAGGCGAGGGGTAGAGAGGCAGGAGGAGATGAACCCTGGCAGGGGCAGGCGAGGGGTAGAGAGGCAGGAGGAGATGAACCCTGGGCAGGGGCAGGCGANGGGGTAGAGAGGCAGGAGGAGATGAACCCTGGGCAGGGGCAGGCGAGGGGTAGAGAGGCAGGAGGAGATGAACCCTGGGCAGGGGCAGGCGAGGGGGTAGAGAGGCAGGAGGAGATGAACCCTGGGCAGGGCAGGCGAGGGGGTAGAGAGGCAGGAGGAGATGAACCCTGGGCAGGGCAGGCGAGGGGGTAGAGAGGCAGGAGGAGATGAACCCTGGGCAGGGGCAGGCGAGGGGGTAGAGAGGCAGGAGGAGATGAACCCTGGGCAGGGGCAGGCGAGGGGTAGAGAGGCAGGAGGAGATGAACCCTGGGCAGGGGCAGGCGAGGGGTAGAGAGGCAGGAGGAGATGAACCCTGGGCAGGGGCAGGCGAGGGGGTAGAGAGGCAGGAGGAGATGAACCCTGGCAGGGGCAGGCGAGGGGGTAGAGAGGCAGGAGGAGATGAACCCTGGGCAGGGGCAGGCGAGGGGGTAGAGAGGCAAGAGGAGATGAACCCTGGGCAGGGGCAGGCGAGGGGGTAGAGAGGCAGGAGATGAACCCTGGGCAGGGGCAGGCGAGGGGGTAGAGAGGCAGGAGGAGATGAACCCTGGGCAGGGGCAGGCGAGGGGGTAGAGAGGCAGGAGGAGATGAACCCTGGGCAGGGGCAGGCGAGGGGTAGAGAGGCAGGAAGAGATGAACCCTGGGCAGGGGCAGGCGAGGGGTAGAGAGGCAGGAGGAGATGAACCCTGGGCAGGGGCAGGCGAGGGGGTAGAGAGGCAGGAGATGAACCCTGGGCAGGGGCAGGCGAGGGGGTAGAGAGGCAGGAGGAGATGAACCCTGGGCAGGGGCAGGCGAGGGGTAGAGAGGCAGGAGGAGATGAACCCTGGGCAGGGGCAGGCGAGGGGGTAGAGAGGCAGGAGGAGATGAACCCTGGGCAGGGGCAGGCGAGGGGGTAGAGAGGCAGGAGATGAACCCATGGGCAGGGGCAGGCGAGGGGTAGAGAGGCAGGAGGAGATGAACCCTGGGCAGGGGCAGGCGAGGGGTAGAGAGGCAGGAGATGAACCCTGGGCAGGGGCAGGCGAGGGGTAGAGAGGCAGGAGGAGATGAACCCTGGGCAGGGCAGGCGAGGGGGTAGAGAGGCAGGAGGAGATGAACCCCTGGGCAGGGGCAGGCGAGGGGGTAGAGAGGCAGGAGGAGATGAACCCCGCACAGGGGCACCCGAGCGGGAATCGAACCAGCAGGCGCGTTGTTGTGAGGGTGAGAGCATCACAACAACAACTACAGGTGGTGGTGTTGTTGTGTTAGTGGTGGAGGTGTTGGTGGTGTTGTTATGGTGGTAGTGGTGTTGTTGTGGTGGTGGTGTTGTTGTGGTGGTGGTGTTAATGGTGGAGGTGTTGTTGTTGTGGAGGTGGTGGTGTTGTTGCTGTGGAAGTGGAGATCGTGGTGATGGAGGTGTTGTGGTGGTGGTGTTGTGGTGGTGGTGTTGTGGTGTTGTGGTGGTGGTGCTGTTGTAGTGTTGGTGGTGGTGTTGTTGTGGTGTTGGTGGTGGTGGTGTTGTGGTGGTGGTGTTGTGGTGTTGTTGTTGTTGTGGGGGATGTCGTTGTCAACGGTTCTCGTGGCGTCACCGGAACACCACAACCACCACCACAACCACCACCACCACCACCACAACAACACCACCACAACCACCACCACCACAACCACCACCACCACCATCACAACAACACCACCACAACCACCACCACCACAACCACCACCACAACCACCACAACCATCACCACAACCACCACCACCACAACCACCACCACAACCACCACCACCAAAACCACCACCAACCACCACCAACCACATCACCCCCATTCCTCCCCCTATCACCACCTCCCTCCATCACCCCTCCCTCCCCCATCTCCCCCTCCCTCCATCACCCCTTCATCCCCCCGTCACCCCCCTCCACCCCATCACCCCTCTCTCCCCATCACATCCCCTCCCTCCCCCATCACCCCCCCTCCCCCCCATCACCCCTCCCTCCCCCCATCTCCCCCTCCCTCCCTCCATCACCCCTCCATCCCTCCCGTCACCCCCTCCACCCCATCACCCCCTCCTCCCTCCATCACCCCTCCCTCCCCCCTTCACCCCATCCCTCCCCCCATCACCCCTCCCTCTCCCCCATCACCACCCTCCCTCTCCCATCACCCCTCCTCTCCCCAATCACCCCCTCGCTCTCCCCATCCCCCTCCCTCNCCCCCATCATCCCCTCACCCTGCCCCCCATCACCCCCATGCCCCATCACCCCCCCCCCACGGCTAGACGGCAGGCTGCTCAGGGCTGTCAACTCCAATGTCGACTCGGAGGCGCCTCCACACGGAGCGCCGTCACGCCAGGGAGGTGGCGCCCATGTTGCTATTAGCTCGTTTGGGGGGGGGGTGAGTGGGGGGTGGGGTTGGTGGGGGTGGGTTGGGGGGTGAGAGGGTGGGTGGTGAGTGGAGGGCGGGCGTGGTGGATGCATGGGGTTGAGTGGGGGGTGAGTGGGGGTGGGTGGGGGGTGAGTGGGGTTGGGTGGGGGGTGGGTGGGAGGTGAGTGGGGGTGAGTGGGGGGTGAGTGGGATTGAGTGGGGGGTGAGTGGGGCATGGGTGGGGGGTGGGTGGCGGGTGGGTGGGGGTGAGCGGGGGGTGAGTGGGGGTGAGTGGGGCGGGGGAAGGGTGAGTGGGAGGTGCGGGAGTGGGGTGGAGGGTGAGTGTGGGGGGGGGGATGTGAAAAGGGAGTGAAGGGGTGAGTGCGGTGGAGGGTGAGTGTGGGGNGGTCATGAATTNGGGGTGAAGAGGGAGTGGAGGCGGGAGTGAGTGGGATGGAGGGGGGGGGTATGAGTAGGGGAAGTGGGAGTGGGGGTGGGATGGTGAGTGGGGCTGGAGTAAGTGAGTGGTGGGATGGTGAGTGGGCACGACAGAGACCATCTCTGGGTCGCGTCGCAGACCCACGCAGCTGTGGATCTCGAGTAGAGAGGCAGCAGGGGGAATAGAGTGCGTGGAGTGAAGTGAGATGAGAGGGGAGAGGTGGTGGAGTGAGTGGAGGGGAGTGGAGTGAGAGGTGGGGGAGTGTGTGGAGGGAAGTGGAGTGAGAGGGGGCAGGGGAGTGAGTGGAGAGGAGTAGAGTGAGAGGTAGGGGAGTGAGTGGAGGGGAGTAGAGTGAGAGGGGCAGGGGAGTGAGTGGAGGGAGTGGAGTGAGAGGTGGGGGAGTGAGTGGAGTGGAGTGGAGTGAGAGGGGCAGGGGAGTGAGTGGAGGGGAGTGGAGTGAGANGCAGGGGAGTGAGTGGAGTGGAGTGAGAGGTGGGGGAGTGAGTGGAGTGGAGTGGAGTGAGAGGGGGCAGGGGAGTGAGTGGAGGGGAGTGGAGTGAGAGGGGCAGGGGAGTGAGTGGAGGGGAGTGAGTGAGAGGCAGGGGAGTGAGTGGAGTGGAGTGAGAGGTGGGGGAGTGGAGTGAGAGGGGGCAGGGGAGTGAGTGGAGGGGAGTGGAGTGAGAGGGGGCAGGGGAGTGAGTGGAGGGGAGTGGAGTGAGAGGTGGAGGGGAGTGGAGTGAGAGGGGGCAGGGGAGTGAGTGGAGGGGAGTGGAGTGAGAGGGGGCAGGGGAGTGTGTGGAGGGGAGTAGAGTGAGAGGGGCAGGGGAGTGAGTGGAGGGGAGTAGAGTGAGAGGGGGCAGGGGAGTGAGTGGAGGGGAGTAGAGTGAGAGGGGGCAGGGGAGTGAGTGGAGGGGAGTGAGTGAGAGGGGGCAGGGGAGTGAGTGGAGGGAGTAGAGTGAGAGGTGGGGAGTGAGTGGAGGGGAGTGGAGTGAGAGGTGGGGGAGTGAGTGGAGGAAAGTGGAGTGAGAGGGGCAGGGGAGTGAGTGGAGTGGAGTGAGAGGTGGGGAGTGAGTGGAGGGGAGTGAGTGAGAGGTAGGGGAGTGAGTGGAGGGGAGTGAGTGAGAGGTAGGGGAGTGAGTGGAGGGGAGTAGAGTGAGAGGGGGCAAGGGAGTGAGTGGAGGGGAGTGGAGTGAGAGGGGGCAGGGGAGTGAGTGGAGGGGAGTAGAGTGAGAGGGGGGGGAGTGAGTGGAGGGGAGTGGAGTGAGAGGGGGCAGGGGAGTGAGTGGAGTGGAGTGCGAGGTAGGGAGTGAGTGGAGGGGAGTGGAGTGAGAGGTAGGGAGTGAGTGGAGGGGAGTGGAGTGAGAGGTGGGGGAGTGAGTGGAGGGGAATGGAGTGAGAGGGGGCAGGGGAGTGAGTGGAGGGAGTAGAGTGAGAGGCAGGGGAGTGAGTGGAGGGGAGTGGAGTGAGAGGGGGGGGAGTGAGTGGAGGGGAGTGGAGTGAGAGGTAGGGGAGTGTGTGGAGGGGAGTGAAGTGAGAGGGGGGGAGTGAGTGGAGGGGAGTGAGTGAGAGGCAGGGGAGTGAGTGGAGGGGAGTAGAGTGAGAGGCAGGGGAGTGAGTGGAGGGAAGTGGAGTGAGAGGCAGGGGAGTGAGTGGAGGGGAGTGGAGTGAGAGGGGGCAGGGGAGTGAGTGGAGTAGAGTGAGAGGCAGGGGAGTGAGTGGAGGGGAGTAGAGTTAGAGGTAGGGGAGTGAGTGGAGGGGAGTGGAGTGAGAGGGGGGGGAGTGAGTGGAGGGGAGTGGAGTGAGAGGGGCAGGGGAGTGAGTGGAGGGAGTGGAGTGAGAGGGGGAGGGGAGTGAGTGGAGGGGAGTGGAGTGAGAGGTGGGGGAGTGAGTGGAGGGGAGTGGAGTGAGAGGCAGGGGAGTGAGTGGAGGGGAGTGGGGTGAGAGGTAGGGGAGTGAGTGGAGGGGAGTGGAGTGAGAGGGGCAGGGGAGTGAGTGGAGGGGAGTAGAGTGAGAGGTGGGGGAGTGAGTGGAGGGGAGTNGAGTGAGAGGTAGGGGAGTGAGTGGAGGGGAGTGAGTGAGAGGTGGGGGAGTGAGTGGAGGGGAGTGAGTGAGAGGTAGGGGAGTGAGTGGAGGGGAGTGAGTGAGAGGTGGGGGAGTGTGTGGAGGGGAGTGGAGTGAGAGGGGGGGAGTGAGTGGAGGGGAGTGGAGTGAGAGGGGGGGAGTGAGTGGAGGGGAGTGGAGTGAGAAGGGGGGGAGTGAGTGGAGGGGAGTAGAGTGAGAGGGGGGGAGTGAGTGGAGGGGAGTGGAGTGAGAAGGGGGGGAGTGAGTGGAGGGGAGTGGAGTGAGAGGTAGGGGAGTGAGTGGAGGGGAGTGGAGTGAGAGGGGGGGGATGAGTGGAGGGGAGTGGAGTGAGAGGTAGGGGAGTGAGTGGAGGGGAGTGGAGTGAGAGGGGGGGGAGTGAGTGGAGGGGAGTGAGTGAGAGGTAGGGGAGTGTGTGGAGGGGAGTGGAGTGAGAGGGGCAGGGAG